>SKCR01006364.1:0-24628 GCA_019454045.1 Zanthoxylum bungeanum
AAATCTTATAAGTCATTACATTCTTTATATTTCTTTTAAAAAATCTACTGGACTTATTTATTGATAAATAGTCTTTTAAAATCTCAATTGAATACACCCCCCTAAGAATCAAAGTTTTATACATTTAGCTTGCAATTGGCTCGAAAGTAAGAAAACCAAATTAAAAATACCTAAAAAATTATTGTCTTTTACCTTTTGGAGTGAAGTTGCAGTCTCTGGTTTCTCCCTGAAATTCGAAAGTTCTAAAACCCTAATTTATGTTGTTTTTGTGGAAACTACTAAACTAGAAAGCGGTTGATGACAAGAATCACTTTTTATTTTTCAAAGATATTGATAAAGCGGGTGCTTGCTTTTGCTTTATGAAAAAGCAGAGTGAATCAATTTATAACGTATTTGAAACTGAAACTTAACGCGTTGATATTTTATATATGCACTTGCCAAATAAAGGTTTTATAAATCAAAACTTATTTTGTTTTTTTGAGAAAATTAAGGTTTGTTTTTATCGATTACAATGAGATTTTATCATATAGACTTTCCCTTGGTTGTAATATTTAATTTTATTACAATGATTTTCTTCCAACTTTGGGCCATAATAACTCTCTGTAGAAAATTGATAATCGCATGTTTAAATATGTTTTGAAAACTAGGTCATGAGATCTTCAATTTGGTATATCATTTACATATTTTGTTTAATTCAAAGATAATATAAACCTATATTGTTTTAATTTTATTACAGAAAACCGCAAGAAGAAAAAAAGAATCACAGTTGTGAAATTGCTTTAAACCAATTACCGTATCACATGAAGATGATGGTCCAACCTGTCTTAGGGAATGGATGGTAACAATGTCTATGATTTTAAGATATGTTTTCCGTTAACTGATAGAAAAAATCCAAACCCCGCCACTTGATCTATGTACTTTATGTGACACCAGAAAAGAACTCGATCCCCCCTGACAAGTCATCCATCTCCCATAAAAGCTCAACCCAGATGAAAACTGATATGCATCTGGTTTATAGAATAATATATTATGAATTAATTACATAAAGAGGTCAAAGAATCATAGTACTAAATGCAGTAGAATCATATTATTATATGCAGTAGGAAATCATATTACCATTTACCGGATTGCTTCTTTTTTTTTTTTTTAATATTTTTTTTAATTGAATTATTTTACATTTATATTTATATTTTATCAGTTTTATTAGTTTTATTTCAATTTTTTATTAGTTTGATAAAAACAACATCCCGAATATTTACCCCCAATGTTTGTTTTTGTTTTTCGAGTAAGAAAAAACATAGATCATAGACGTTTTCCTCACGAGTACTGGGGCTAAGAAGCATACATATGAAGAAGAATCATTGCAAAAAATATATTTTCTGGCAACACATTTTCTAATATTTTCACTCTACATTAATTTATCACATTATTGATAATTATCATATTAACTTGGAAGGCTAGAGGTTTGGAGTCTTAAATATGTATGTTTTAAGTACTATTCTAATTAGGCTTATGACATCATCATAATAGCATCGGAAAATTTTGTACCTATTTTACTCTTCTCCAGAACTCCAACAAGGAGCTATTAGTGCTTTAGACCCATATCCAATATTCATGTCCACAACCTAAAAACATTGCCTATTGATAATCTTTTACAGCATATGAGTTGGCCAGAAGAGAGAAGGCAGCAGGGATTCTAACACAATGATTCTAGAAGGCTTAATGCAAAAAATGATCCAGTTAACTTATGAATATAGATATATTATTATATGCAGTAGAATCATATTATTATATTATTTTCACAACCAAAAGGCTTAATGATGTTGTAGTCTGGTTTTCTATGAAAGAGACACTCAAAGGGTGTTTGATTTTTTAGTGTGGGTGTGGATATCCTGTTGATTAAGTAGGTTGCTGTGCCAAAGGCTTCCCACCAGAAACTTAGTGGCATTTTTGCTTGAGCAAGCATTGTAAGGCCTATCTCGGCAATGTGTCTGTGTTTTCTCTCTGCCTTGCCATTTTGGTGGTGAGTGTATGGACATGAATATCTCAGTTCTATTCCCTCTTTTTTTAAATAGCTCTCAAAGGCTTTGAACTCTCCTCCCATATCACACTGAAATGATTTAATCTTTCTCTCAAGGGTTTTCTCAATCTGATTTTTGAACTCAATGAAGGTTTCTAATGCTTGAGATTTTGTTATTAGGCCAAAAATCCAGGTGTAATTGGTTTTGTCATCTATGAATGAGATGTAGTATCTGTAGCCAAGTCTTGATGATAAGGGTGCAGGACCCCAAAGGTCTGAGTGTATGATTTCCAGAGGGTAGTTTGTTTAATGTGTCAAAATGTTAGGGTTTGTCATGTCTGTTTCTTGTTGGTTTGTCATGTCTGGATTGATACCAGTGGCTTCTCCACCGTAAGGACCACTGGGTTTCCTGATATCCCGAACTTGCCCTTTACGACGCACAACTGCCTTCTCATGCTTTGACTGTACATTGCAATTAGACAAGAGAGATACCATTTCAGAAAATCAAGCACCAAGTACAAATTGTACAAGGAATTTCCAATACATACCCTGTATTTCTTTCTTGGATTCTTAGTTAGCTTCTTGCGTGCACGTGTCAAACCTCTGTTCTTCACGTGATATTACCGTATTGGTCTCAGGGCAATACGGTAATATCACCTCCGAGGTAATCCTCCTTCAATAGTGAATTTGTTTGGTTATGGGGGACCAAAAGCAAACTTAACAAAAGACAGATAAATGCACCAATCAACAAGAGATTTAACGTGGTTCGGTGGATCTTGGTCCGACCTACGTCCACGGGCACAAAAAGGATGATACTTTTATTACTCAAACACGCTTCTGAGCTCTCTCTTTTGTTTACAAGTCTCACAATAATGATCTTGATCTCAACTTTTTTGATGATGCCTTCAACTTGTCCTTCTACACTCACTCTACCCTCCTATTTATAATGGTGAAGAAATCAGATTCCTATTTGTACAAGAATTCCCAATTGGAGATGGTCTCCTTTTTCTATCAGGATTCCTAGTCAAAACTATTCCCTTTTCCCATAAGGATTCCTAATCA
Organism: Zanthoxylum bungeanum; assembly: GCA_019454045.1. Lineage (NCBI taxonomy): Eukaryota > Viridiplantae > Streptophyta > Magnoliopsida > Sapindales > Rutaceae > Zanthoxylum > Zanthoxylum bungeanum. The sequence goes on from SKCR01006364.1 coordinate 3,083, forward strand.
AAACTACATTTACTTCCTTTATCCTATTAGGATGTTAACTTATTACTTTACCCCTTTAAAGTATGACAACTTATCCCTTTTCCGCAAGAATAGGATGTTTTATCTTCCTGAGCACGCCTCGTCATGTGCTCGGTCTTCATGAGGTCGGTCATGATAGCCATTTGAACTGAGAATGTTGTTGTCGATCTGATAATGCCCGGTCATCCGATCTCAAGTGGTCGGTCACCTATCATCAAATGCTCGGTCTCTTACTGTATAGTGGCCGGGTCGGCTTTAATGATCTCGCCCAATAAGGTAATTACCCTTTTTACCCCTGCTGTACTCCTTAAATAACATAGGTCCTGGAAACACCATCAACATCTGTCCCCTAGTTCTCGGTAACAACGAGTTTGTGAGTTGATGCCGGGAACTATAAAAAAAGATGGTGTGCTGATCGCCTAGCTGGTGGTCGTTCCAGAAATCATAGAGAAATTGTCTTTGCCATCAACTAAGTCTTCTGTTTCTATCTTCATATCTTCGGTTACTGGAGATGCTGACTCTATTCAGAACGATTCTCCTCCTCAAAGCAAATTGCTTACTTGGGTCGTCCCATCAGGAGATGAAGTTCCTCTTGTTGTCCAAACTAAAAATGACTTCTCATCTGTAATATATGTACAAGAGATTTGGAGGTCCTGACCCCTGACTGATCCAATCTTGATTGTGAGGAGAAAATTTTGCCTCTGAGCTAACGATGATGTGCTCGGTGGCATGTGATCCTGTCTCGAGCTGTGAGAGATGCTCGGACCTGGGGGAATGTTACGTCCCCAGTCCGAAGGACTGACTCGGTGGGACGCAACCCGACCCCGAGCTGAGAACGACACTTGGACCTGAGGGAACGTTACGTCCCCAGTCCGAATGGCTGACTCGGTGGGACGTACCCCGACTCCGAGCTGAGAAAGGCACTTGGACCTGGGGGAATGTTACGTCCCCAGTCCGAAGGGCTGACTCGGTGGGATGTACCCCGCCCCGAGCTGAGAAAGGCACTTGGACCTGGGGGAATGTTACGTCCCCAGTCCGAAGGGCTGACTCGGTGGGACGTACCCCGACCCCGAGCTGAGAAAGGTACTTGGACCAGGGAGAAGGTTATGTCCCCAGTCCGAAGGGCTGACTCGGTGGGACGTACCCCGACCCCGAGCTGAGAAAGGCAATTGGACCTGGGGGAATGTTACGTCCCCAGACCGAAGGGCTGACTCGGTGGGACGTACCCCGACCCCGAGCTGAGAAAGGCACTTGGACCTGGGGGAATGTTACGTCCCCAGACCGAAGGGCTGACTCGGTGGGACGTACCCCGACCCCGAGCTGAGAAAGGCACTTGGACCTGGGGGAATGTTACGTCCCCAGTCCGAAGGGCTGACTCGGTGGGACGTACCCCGACCCCGAGCTGAGAAAGGTACTTGGACCAGGGAGAAGGTTATGTCCCCAGTCCGAAGGGCTGACTCGGTGGGACGTACCCCGACCCCGAGCTGAGAAAGGCAAGGTGGTCTCGGCGGAATGAAATCCAGCCCCGAGCCGATTAATCAAGTGGCCTCGGCGGAACGAATCCAGCCCCGAGCCGATTAATCAAGTGGCCTCGGCGGAACGAATCCAGCCACGAGCCGATTAATCAAGTGGGACTTATTCAGAAGGGAAGTAAATCAACCTTTTGAAACCCTACCGAATCTGGCAAGGGCGTCCCCTTACCAGACCAGTGAAAAACAAAAACAAATCTCTGGAAAATAAAATTAAAAGGCGGGGGCGACTTATCGCTTATCCCAAAACAAAAACGTTTCGCAAATATAAACAACAACATGGATGCCTCAAAACAGCGTCCTGTCCGAGGCCTCCAAAACAAAATTCTGAATCTTTCAATTCAGTGTCCCGGCGAACCAGGATTTGGATCAAAGAGCGTTTGAATGGTAAGGGCACATCCTCTACACGTCGGTTCACTGGGGAGCCTGTGTATTGTATGAGGGCTCCTCCTTACCACACTGGAGTAGGCACACGCCACAGGGGCACAACGCATCCCCGTGTTGTGTCTCTCGCGGATCCGGATGATGAATGGATCAAAGAGTGTCCGGGATACTAAGGGTATATTCCTCCTTAGGTCCGGGATCACTGGAGCTAGCAATCGTCACGGGGGCCTCGTCATCCCCCGTGCTATGCTTTCCCACAGATCCATTACATCGGGTAAGTGAGGATCAAAAGAGTGTTCGACACATTAAGGGCATGTTCCTCCTTATGTTCGGTAACACTGGAGTAAGCAATCGCCACGGGGGTATCATCTTTCCCTGTGCTATGCTTCTCACGGATCCTATGCATCGAGTATGCCCCTGAGGACCCCGAGCTAAGAGAGATACTTGGCTCTGGGGGAATGTTTCGTCCCCAGGCCAATAAGCATGACTCGGTGGGACGCAACCCGACCCCGAGCTGAAAGAGGTACTTGGCTCTGGGGGAATGTCCCGTCCCCAGACCAATAAGCATGACTCGGTGGGACGTAACCCGACCCCGAGCTGTAACAAACATCGATCTCGGCGGTACAAGAGCAGGCCCGAGCCGGAAAGAAACATCGGTCTCGGCGGTACAAGAGCAGACCCGAGCCGTAAAACAAATATCAAAATCATTGTGTGAGCCATAACAAACAAGCATAATCAAATGTCAACCTAAGTCAAAAGAGGTTTTACTCACCTTTTTGGGATCTGTTGCCTTTCTTGCAACTCTACAAGGGTCACTACAAGCAAGGCTCTTCTTAATACATCCTCTCTGCATCTCAGCTTTCCACGCATTCGACCGGATGACTTCCGCTATCAACTTGGTCGACCTAAAAGATCGAATGGTCCATGTACACACTGAGATAGCCTTCTTTCACCAAGTCTTCCACCTGCTCCCGCAGGTCTCTGCACCCATTCGTGGCATGTCCCCTTACGTTGTGATCATTTCTCTGATGGTATTCCCTCTTCGGGATATTTTCTCCTCGTTTTCTAATAGAACGAATTTTCGGGCCACCTCTAGGGCGGGGTGCGTAGTCCGGGGTGTCCTGGATCCTTAGGCGGGTCCATAGCCTCCCGACTTTCAAGGCTCCTTTCAAGCTTTCCAGGGCCTCGGGGGATTCGTACCCTCCGACTTCGAGTACCATATTATGGTACCTTTCAATAAATATCTTCAGAGGTTCATCGTCTCCTTGCTTCATAAGCCTTAGTTCTCCAATCGTTTTTCTGGGGACACAAGCCCCATTGAAGTGTCGTATGAATGACTTCCTCAGTTGTGCGAAGCTGCTGATGCTTCTTGGAGCTAGGCTTCTATACCATAGAATGGCCGGTCCGGCCAGAGTTAGGGGGAACACTTTGCAGATGGTGTCCCCTGTTACCCCTTGTACCTCCATTAGTAGGACGAAACCTTCAATGTGGGTTTTGGGGTCGGTATGGCCCTTGTATGGTGTCATGGTCGGCATGCTGAATCTTTTTTGGAATTTCTCTGATTTTATTTCTTCCGTGAGGGGGGACTCATCTTTGCCGTCCTGGACATCCCCTCTGTTTGCATTGGGGTATACTCCCCATTTGACCAGCTCCTCCCGTAACCAAGATTTCATGCTGCTGCTGTCTTTGATTCCATGCCGCCCCCTGTGGTTTCTTTTCTTTCTGCTATCTCGGGAGTGGCGCTTCTCAGGGTCGGTGTCTCCTCGCGCTTTTTCGGTATGTTCTTTCCCTCTTCTCCGAGTGTTGTGAGGGCTATCGTAGAAGGAGTCTGGTGATGATTTGTCATCTTCCTCCTCCCATGTGTCCTCGGTCTGGGAGTCTCTTTGCACCACCACGGATCTTACCCTGTAGGGATCCCTCCTCCGGGGTCTGTCGTCCTCACTTACATCGACAATTCTCTTTCCTTCCGCTATTTCATTCCTTCGTCGGCTAGTCCCGGCCTCGAATTGTCCATTGTGTGCTCCTTCTATCCTTTCCAACCGGTCTACTATGGTTTTTAGCAGAGTTTGGTTTTCCTCCCTTTCTTTCCTAAGGTTTCCTCCTCGATCTTTTCCATCCAATCTGCAGCCGAGCTCCCTGATGATTGTTGGTTTCCGCCTTCCGCCATTTGTCTTACTACGCGAGTCGCTTTTTGTAGGATTCCCCACAGACGGCGCCAACTGTTGACGGCTGATTTTGGTCTCAGGGCAATACGGTAATATCACCTCCGAGGTAATCCTCCTTCAATAGTGAATTTGTTTGGTTATGGGGGACCAAAAGCAAACTTAACAAAAGACAGATAAATGCACCAATCAACAAAGAGATTTAACGTGGTTCGGTGGATCTTGGTCCGACCTACGTCCACGGGCACAAAAAGATGATACTTTTATTACTCAAACACGCTTCTGAGCTCTCTCTTTTGTTTACAAGTCTCACAATAATGATCTTGATCTCAACTTTTTTGATGATGCCTTCAACTTGTCCTTCTACACTCACTCTACCCTCCTATTTATAATGGTGAAGAAATCAGATTCCTATTTGTACAAGAATTCCCAATTGGAGATGGTCTCCTTTTTCTATCAGGATTCCTAGTCAAAACTATTCCCTTTTCCCATAAGGATTCCTAATCAAAACTACATTTACTTCTTTTATCCTATTAGGATGTTAACTTATTACTTTACCCCTTTAAAGTATGACAACTTATCCCTTTTCCGCAAGAATAGGATGTTTTATCTTCCTGAGCACGCCTCGTCATGTGCTCGGTCTTCATGAGGTCGGTCATGATAGCCATTTGAACTGAGAATGTTGTTGTCGATCTGATAATGCCCGGTCATCCGATCTCAAGTGGTCGGTCACCTATCATCAAATGCTCGGTCTCTTACTGTATAGTGGCCGGGTCGGCTTTAATGATCTCGCCCAATAAGGTAATTACCCTTTTTACCCCTGCTGTACTCCTTAAATAACATAGGTCCTGGAAACACCATCAACAAATGTGTCAAAATGTTAGGGTTTGTCATGTCTGTTTCTTGTTGGTTTGTCATGTCTGGATTGATACCAGTGGCTTCTCCACCGTAAGGACCACTGGGTTTCCTGATATCCCGAACTTGCCCTTTACGACGCACAACTGCCTTCTCATGCTTTGACTGTACATTGCAATTAGACAAGAGAGATACCATTTCAGAAAATCAAGCACCAAGTACAAATTGTACAAGGAATTTCCAATACATACCCTGTATTTCTTTCTTGGATTCTTAGTTAGCTTCTTGCGTGCACGTGTCAAACCTCTGTTCTTCTCCATCTGATATCAGATGGCAGCAAAATTAACTTTTATGTTAGGAGGAAATAAAAGGAAAGATCGAATAAGCTGGTAAAATGAGGTAAACTCGCCTGATAAGTGATGTGCCGTTTTCCATCTACAGTTTCAGGCAAAGATGAGGTTGCTGGTTTCCTGCAAAACAAACATGTTTTGAGATACAAATTATCGCATGAACAAGTAACTAATATTTAAATAGCAGGAATGTGGAAATTATTGCATTGAAATATGTGCAAGTAGAAAGTATTATCCCTTCCTCAAGGGTTGGACAAGTCAATTTGCACTTACAATTACGAGAAAAAAAACCATATCAACTGAATTTAAAGCTATCTAAGGTTGGAGCATAGACACACCTTGTATAAATCTCAGATTTAGCAGCTAGTTTTTCAGCTCGATGACGTTTTACTTGTTCGTAAAATTCATCTTCAGATTCCCCATTACCCCCATTATTCCCAACCTCCATGTCGTCAACTTCATCAGTCCTAAATGTGCCAAGTTCATCCACAGCATCATCCTCAGACCTAATTCCAGCTCCTGCCAGTACTCTGAGCTCATGTTTCCTCCGCCTTTCTCCAATGTCGTCCCTCTTAGGTAGATCACATGCATACTAGAAACATCTCAATAGAACTTATAATGTGTACAATCATGCTGTTAGACTACTATCACCACAAATGTTAGCTACTTCCGAAAAAGAGTTTCAATTCCAGCCTCCACAGAAAATACATTCATATATTAAGTTCAACAGCATCAAGCACCGGCCTTGGCACAAATGGATTAAGAGGTGGTTGTCTTCTGGTGGTCGGAATTAAGTTGATGCCATACCAGTCGAAACAAATATCATTTGTAATCTAATGAAACTGTCTCTTTAATATAAGAAAAATAAAGGGAATCAGCCCGTCATTTGAAAAGAATGGTGACAAAACTCAATGATTAACTCTTTACTTAAATATAAAAGCAGTTTCAGAAATTTCATGTATAGTGTTAACTTCAACCCTGCTCAAACAAGGAAATGAAAACTAGAGACAATATGCAAACCTGTGGCAAATACTGAAATTTTAGATATAATGTTAATTGTTAAAACTTTAAAATGGAAAAATCATCCAAGGATGTCATTATCCTGCACCAAAGGCATGCCATGCAAAACTCTTAGTGGCAACCTCATTTTAACAGTACTATCATGCTTTTCGGTACTTAAGAGCCACTCTTAGAAGATTATAGTATCTCCCTATTTCAGATCAGCAGCATCAACCACATTAAGCCGATGATTGATCTCTCATGTAAAGTACATTTTGTCAATGACGAAATTGTAGCTCATTATAAAATACTCTTAAAAAGATGTACAAAGAGGATATGATATTATAAAGATTCATACCTTTGGCTTATTTGATTGTGCAACGACAAGTTGGGGAATTTTACTCGACCGCAATGAGCTTTCATGCCCATTACTCATTCCAAGAGTTCCCCTCTCAACATCCATAGCATCATCATCAAAATCGTCATATGTTTCAAGCTGTCTGCTTCATTACAAGTCAGAAGAATGAGTCTTCAAATTGTCAAAAAGCAGCATTCATAATTTTAAAAGCGAAACAGTACCCATTCACTGGTTTCAAATGTTTCCTTGCTTTATCACGCTTGGGAAAAATAGAGCAAAGGACTCCCTTCTGCTTCAATTTTTCCTCAAGGGCAGCTCTTACTTTTAACATTTCCATGCTCTGTATACCAACTTGATCGTTCTGCAATATTTGAAGAGTCTAATATTAGAAAATAGTAGAGGCAACAACAACGATGAAAATAGAATGCCATTTGGGGAGGGAAAAAAGGAATTTGGGAACACATCAAACCGTCCGGTCTAAAACAACATAAGTCACCTGGCGCTTGCGTTTCTCTCCTTTATTATCATGATCCCTCAAAGAGTCCTCCATTTCCAATTCATTTACATCTGAAGTCTGTAGTATTTGGAAGGGAAACAAAAACATCAAAAATTTCCTTGTAAAAGAGAAATATTTAAGCAACAAAAAAGTTTAACATGTGACTACCACTGATGCATGTTTTGTATCAGCTGAGACATGAGATAATTTATGATGATTTTTCGCAACAGAATTGGATGCCGTTATATCATTCCCGCCAACCGACTTTGCTTCTATTTCAACTGGATCATTCTTTCTTCAAAATCTCATCTAACTCAGATGGAAGATTTTCATCAAGTTGTTTTGTCTGTTAAGTAGATCATGCATTAGAAAGTGTGAAGCTACAACAAAACTTATTGGCGGACAAACAAGCAAACTACTTTAGGTAAGCCATCAAAACGACCCCAAAAAATACAGATACTTGCCAATAAGTAGAATTATTGATGATAATAAGAGAATAAAGCATAATTTACAAAATATACAAGTGTGAAGCTACAATAAAACTTATTGGAGGAAAAACAAGCAAACTATTTTATGCAAGGCAACAAAATGACCCCAAAAAATACAGATACGTGCCAATAAGTAGAATTATTGATTGTAATAAGAGAATAAAGCATTTAAAATAATAATAATAAGATCAGGAAAAAACTGAAATTATTAGAAAGTATATTCCCTTAGTTACTACAAGCTTTCTAGATTGATATAGGCTTTTTGATCCGTCTGTACATATTAAATTTTTAATTTCTTGACAATTATAACATTGTTATATTTGAAGCACGTAAAAACAACAAATAAACAAACACACACACACCCTCTAGGCTTTCTTATTGAGTCTTAAGACCCACAAGTTACATGTACTGTCATTATTTTATTGCATGGTCTCATTCCTCAGGAACTACTATCTAACAAGGTTTAAATGGAAGGGCACAGCTTATAAAAAAGAGACGACTACTATCATTGTTATACAGAATTTATCAGTCAATAAAAAATCTATCCACGCTATGCATTATGCAAGCAAAAATTAACTAATGACTATAGAGAACAGGGTAGCCTCTTCAAAGAGAGCAGAAGACCTTATCCAGCAATCCCTTGATCTCTACAAGGTGAGCTATGACAGGATGATCACGAACTGGCTCCCCTTCGGACTTGAGCAGAAGATAGAAGGTTATAGCTTGGCAATAGGTCAGTAATAGAAGTTGCTTCACTTCCAAATAGCGCATCCCACCTACCAACGTGATCTCCCGCTGTTTCACCTACAAAAATCACCAACACTTACAATTGGTGGGGATACAACTTGCCAATGAAGAAACTTATAAATAGAACTGTCATGATACACATTGGTGCACAGCATATTATGGGACAGTTGCAATTATTTATACTTAAATTCAAATGGCACAATCTTTGCATATAGAAATATCTTGTAGCATAAACATATGATCATTATAATCCTTTCAAGTCAAACAAAATCTATGCCTATGCATTATATGTACAGACAACAATAATAAAAGGAGATCAATTTTTTTTTAAGTTTTTCCTTGTAGAAGATCCAAAATGTAGCGATTCAGCAGCCCAAGTCACCGTATCATATGTGATAGTCTAGGGCTTTCCAAATAAAGTGGAACATAAAATATGACACAAGTTTCAAACACCAATGTCAAAGGAGAATAGTACCTTGCTTAACAGTGGGTTAACTTTGTTTTCAAGCTGTTCAAGAGCATCACTCATCTCTGACAGCAAACCTACTAATTCTGGAGCCGAACTGAAGGAGCAATATATTAAATAGGAAGCATATGCAGAAGAATTAACAACGATGTGTAATTTAAAGTATTAATCACTAGACTCTAGAATAAGCTAAAAATCAAACGTCTAAAGATACAGATCCAGTCATATATTTTTACAGTCAGCCTCTATGTCAGAAATTGGAAATGCACTGCCCACTCAACATATAAGAAGCAGCCCTTCATAAATAGAAGGGTGCCAGATATATACCACACAGCATTGACTCATTTAATTGGCAAATAAAGCATATTTTTTAAGCTTTATACATAGGAGGTAGATGAACAACTTGATATGCCAGTAGTCAGTACACAAGATAATAACAGACACCAAAGCCCTGAAATATCCCATTAAATCAAGAAATTGACTAGAATCAAAACTAAGCGTTGCACTACTTCCTTCTCAATTCCTTTTATATTAGAAAATCTCTCCATGAGAAATGCATAAAAAGAGATGAAGAAGCTCAATTTTACCTGTATACCACATCCATTTGCTCCTCCTTTGACAAAGCATTCAAATCTTTCTTGACCTCTTCATAAATTGTACCAGGGCCATCTGCAGCTTCTTCTTTGCTTGTCTTAGGCTTTGTCATACTTTTCCCTTTAACTGAGATTTCCTGCAAAAAAATTTATAGCATGTCATTCAACTACATCCATTTGTTAATACTATCAAAATCCTTCCTCTCATCAAGGAAACTGATAAAAATGTCAAACCAACAATATGCAAAACCCACCCCTAAGGTTAACTCCTTGTCACTCTCATCTTCATTATCTTCACTATCACTAGCATCTTGAAGACCGAAGTCTTCCATTGCTAAAGATTATGCCCTCTCCTTCAGCATCCTTACGACCTCTGCTTCTTCTTCAGCAGGGGAATCATCATCACTTGATTGCAGCTATATAACACATTAAAAGAATATAAATAAAGTTAAAAGACTACTTTGAAAAATAAGAGAACATGAAACTATGAGATCAGTAATGCTATATAATTGCAACAAAAACATAAATTTGAAAACAAGGTTCTACTTGCATGCACAAAAAGAAGAGAAGTAAATAGAAAGTGGGAAAGCACTCTATAGATTGCCATTCAAATCCTTACCTCAAAATCACGATTGTCACCATAATAGTACTGATTCTTTATCCCACCCCATAAATCCTTTTTTTCTTCCTTATCGTCTTCCTCATCATCATGCATCTCATCCTCAACACCACCGTACTTTGCCTGCAAATATTTTTGTTGCCTTTTAACTGCAGATAACATACATAGGTGCAATAAGTATTTGGCAAAAACATATTTGACGCTCTTGTGCACTCCAATCAATTGTAAGAACGTCCCAAAATAAAATTAAAAAGTTAATTCTCATGAAGGTAGACATATTTTTGTTGTATAGCCAACCCATACAAGTGAACAAGGTAAATACATTTGGGGCTTTGTTAAAATCGAAACCGGTATTGTAATCTGGGGGCATGAAACTTGTTAGAATCTATATCCATATTGTTTAGAAAATATTCTCAAGTCATGAAACTTGTTTGGATGAAAATGCACATGAAAGTTTGTGATCTTCAAGCTATATCACTTTATGCGGTCAAAACTTTGTTCAGTAAACTAACCCATCAATAATTAATGATTTGTGGAAGAAAGAAAAAAATCACCTACTACATGGTCAGAGAGTGGGGGGAGAAAACAGAAAAAAAGAGGTATTTATTTAATCAATACAAACAAAGTTAATTCTCGTAATAAATGAAAACTTTTAATGTTCTTTAGAATTCAGGGACGCTACCAATCATGCATTCATTAAACATAAAGAAGTTTTAAATTACAACATTTCAAAAATAACATTTTGCAACATAAATGAAAACAAAAGCCAAAACCAACAGTAGTAAGCAATACAAATGCGAACCTCAAAATCAAACACTGGATGCTCATTATCTCCGTCCGAGTCCCCAACATCGCCATTTACATCCAAAGGAATAACATCCCTCTGCTTGAGAACTGAACAAACAAGTAAATCAATCCCACCTCGTATTTCCTCAAACAAAAATAGCTTCCCAAAACATAAATAGCAAATGAGGGAAAAAATATATGGAAAATAATTGAACAGAAAATGAGGAATTGGACAGCATCAAGTCTGAAAATTGCCACTAAAAGGCATTCAAAAATTAAATTATTACATAACTTAAAAAAAAAAAAAAATCTTACAAGCGTCAATTTCATCATCCATGTCTTCAGGATTCACATGTTCATCTCGCGATCTTCGCCTAGAGTTCTTGTTACCTTGATTTTGACCCTTTCCGCTCTTGCCCATGACTTCAAATAAACTTAAATAAATTACAAAACAAAAAAGTTTTATACATTTAGCGGCTCGAAAGTAAGAAAACCAAATTAAAAATACCTAAAAAATTATTGTCTTTTACCTTTTGGAGTGAAGTTGCAGTCTCTGGTTTCTCCATAGAATTCGAAAGTTCTAAAACTACTAAACTAGAAAGCGGTTGATAACAAGAATCGCTTTTTAATTTTCAAAGATATTGCATACAGCGGGTGCTTGCTTTTGCTTTATGAAAAAGCAGAGTGAATCAATTTATAACGTATCTGAAACTGAAACTTAACGCGTTGATATTTTATATATATGCACTTGCCAAATAAAGGTTTTATAAATCAAAACTTATTTTTTGGGAGAAAAAAATAAAACCCTATTTTATGTTGTTATTGTAGAAACTAGAAAGAACTAAGAATCAAAGTTTTATACATTTAGCTTACAATTGGCTCGAAAGTAAGAAAACCAAATTAAAAATACGTAAAAAATTATTGTATTTTACCTTTTAGAATGAAGTTGCAGTCTCTGGTTTCTCCCTGGAATTCGAAAGTTCTAAAACCCTAATTTATGTTGTTTTTGTGGAAACTACTAAACTAGAAAGAACTAAGAATCAAAGTTTGCAACTAGGGTTTAACTTTAAGATTTGACAAAATACCCGATTTGGATTGGGCCAAGCTTATGCTTTTTGGATTCCAGATTAAAAATAATACTAATAAAAAATTGAAAAAAATAAAAGGCAAAAGGTATAATGTGGCTCTTCATAACAAAACGAATCAAATTAAAATGTGAAGGATTCGTATTCGATTCATTTATTAAATAAATCCTAATATCATGATTTGTATTCGATTCGTTTATTAAACGAATCGAATACGAATATTTGTTTAGTCATGATAATATTCAATAACATAAATTATCATAATTTATTTACATTAATTCTTCATAAATATATACATATGAAATACATAATTAATATATTTACTAAAAATAGCTCACCACACATAGATAATATTATATTTCTATAGTTTTCTCGAATCTTAATATTATAGGAGTAGAGATGGCAACAAGACCCGGACCCGGACGACCCGGGTCCGGGAAGACCCGGGTCCATAATTAAAAAATCCGGACCCAAGTCTTTAAAATTAAAACCCAGGTGATTTCGGGTCCGGAAAAAAATAAAAAATAAAAAAAATAAATTAGATTATAATAAAAAATTAAAATATATGTATATATATAAAATAGAATATAATAAAAAAATTAAAAGAATTGAAATAAAACTAATAAAATTGATAAAATATAAATATAAATATAAAATAATTCAATTAAAAATTTAGAAAAATTAAAAAAATATTAAAAAAAGAAGCAATCCGGGTAACCGGATCCAGACCGAGTCTACCCGGGTCCGGACCGGTACGGAACCAGACCTGGGGTAACAAAAACTCTTTCGAATCCGGACCTGGGTCCGGATCCGGATTTTTCCATCCCTATCTAGGAGTGTTCATGGGTCGAGTTAGGTCGGGTTTTTTAAATTTTCTTAAATTCTATCGAGTCGGGTCATGCGGGTCGAATGACCTGAAACCTGAAATTTTAAAGTGGAACCCGCGCGAATAGGATCATTGCGGGTGGGGTCAAAAAAGTGTGGATCGGGTCGGGTCGAAAAATACATAATATATATTTTTATGACATAATTTTTATAAGATTTGTAGTTAAATCAAATTATGATAAAATAACTAAATAGGAAAAGGGAAAAATCTTTTATTGCGAGTCGAGTCGAGTCAAACCAACTTTTTGTATTAAATCTGTGACCCGACCATATTTTGCATTTCAGTTTTGCTAGTATGAGCGCCGCGACGCTAAACATGAGAAGCTATCTACCTTAGCCTTACCCAAATGGGCGTCGCGACACATGGCCATTTTCTAGGATCAATTTTAGCCATTTTCATTTCATCTAATAATGTTAGGGGTCACTCCAAGGGTTTCATACCAGTATACATCTAAGCACCACATCCATGATTATGAATGGTTTTTTTAGTCAAAACATACTAATCATACTCGAAACATGACATATTTGTTTTCTACATAAATTCTTTCAGTTGCATCGAGGATCAAAAGTAACCCATTCATAATCTTAAGAGGACAAACATGTAAATACATTAGTCAATGCATTTAATATTTAATTGATCAATTTCTCTCCCCTCCAAAACCCCCCACTTTTGGAGGGGAGCAAAAATTGGCTTATGAGGGATTTTGCTCCCTTCCCCTCCAAAAAAATTGAACCAAACAACCATAATTTAAAATAATCCCTCACATCCCATCCCCTCCAAAACCCCCCAACCAAACACACTCTAAAGTAAAATTTATAAAACCCTATTTTATGTTGTTATTGTAGAAACTAGAAAGAACTAAGAATCAAAGTTTTATACATTTAGCTTGCAATTGGCTTGAAAGTAAGAAAACCAAATTAAAAATACCTAAAAAATTATTGTCTTTTACCTTTTAGAGTGAAGTTGCAGTCTTTGGTTTCTCCCTGGAATTCGAAAGTTCTAAAACCCTAATTTATGTTGTTTTTGTGGAAACTACTAAACTAGAAAGAACTAAGAATCAAAGTTTGCAACTAGGGTTTAACTTTAAGATTTGACAAAATACCCGATTTGGATTGGGTCAGGCTTATGCTTTTTGGATTCCATATTAAAAATAATACAAATAAAAAATTGAAAAAAATAAAAGGCAAAAGGTATAATGTGGCTCTTCATAACAAAACGAATCAAATTAAAATGTGAAGGATTCGTATTCGGTTCATTTATTAAATAAATCCTAATATCATGATTCGCATTCGATTCGTTTATTAAACGAATCGAATACGAATATTTGTTTAGTTATGATAATATTCAATAACATAAATTATCATAATTTATTTACATTAATTCTTCATAAATATATACATATGAAATACATAATTAATATATTTACTAAAAATAGCTCACCACACATAGATAATATTATATTTCTATAGTTTTCTCGAATCTTAATATTATAGGAGTAGAGATGGCAACAAGACCCGGACCTGGACGACCCGGGTCCATAATTAAAAAATCCGGACCCAGGTCTTTAAATTAAAACCCAGGTGATTCCGGGTCCAGAAAAAAATAAAAAATAAATATAATAAATTAGATTATAATAAAAAATTAAAATATATGTATATATATATAATTGAATATAATAAAAAATTAAAAGAATTGAAATAAAACTAATAAAATTGATAAAATATAAATATAAATATAAAATAATTCAATTAAAAATTTAGAAAAATTAAAAAAAAAAAAAGCAATCCGGGTAACCGGATCCAGACCGGGTCCGGACTGGTCCGGACCCCGGAATATTTACTCGGGTCCAGAACCAGACCCGGGGTAACAAAAACTCTTTCGGATACGAAACCGGGAAAGAGAGAGGGATTTCATCGGAGCTATTGATGGTACACATATTCCGGCGATAGTGAGGGGACGCGATGTCAGCAGCTATCGTAATCGTCACGGAAAGATATCACAAAATGTATTAGCGGCTTGTAACTTTGATTTGGAATTCATATACGTTATTAGCGGGTGGGAGGGTTCAGCTCATGATTCAAAGTTGCTAAGTGATGCCTTATCAATGAGGAACAGACTTAAAAATAATTGAACAGAAAATGAGGAATTGGACAGCATCAAGTCTGAAAATTGCCACTAAAAGGCATTCAAAAATTAAATTATTACATAACTTAAAAAAAAAAAAAAAATCTTACAAGCGTCAATTTCATCATCCATGTCTTCAGGATTCACATGTTCATCTCGCGATCTTCGCCTAGAGTTCTTGTTACCTTGATTTTGACCCTTTCCGCTCTTGCCCATGACTTCAAATAAACTTAAATAAATTACAAAACAAAAAAGTTTGCTAATTTCAATAATTACATTACTTAAACAGACAAAACAACACTAAGAGTCTGTTTGGTTCAACGGAGGGTAGTGGAGAGGAGGGGAGAGATTTTAATTAAATATATGTTGGTTCAAAAGACGGGATGAGAGAATTTTTAATTAGATATATGTTTGGTTAAAGAAGAGATGATAGAGATTTTAAAACTAATTTACTATTTTATCCTTATAACATTTTATAAATAAAATTAAAACAATATAGGTTTATATTATCTTTGAATTAAACAAAACATGTAAATGATATACCAAATTGAAGATCTCATGAACTAGTTTTCAAAACATATTTGAACATGCGATTATCAATTTTCTACAGAGAGTTATTATGGCCCAAAGTTGGAAGAAAATCATTGTAATAAAATTAAATATTACAACCAAGGGAAAGTCTATATGATAAAATCCCATTGTAATCGATAAAAACAAACCTTAATTTTCTCAAAAAAAAAAAAAGTTTTGATTTATAAAACCTTTATTTGGCAAGTGCATATATAAAATATCAACGCGTTAAGTTTCAGTTTCAGATACGTTATAAATTGATTCACTCTGCTTTTTCATAAAGCAAAAGCAAGCACCCGCTGTATCAATATCTTTGAAAAATAAAAAGCGATTCTTGTCATCAACCGCTTTCTAGTTTAGTAGTTTCCACAAAAAACAACATAAATTAGGGTTTTAGAACTTTCGAATTCCAGGGAGAAACCAGAGACTGTAACTTCACTCCAAAAGGTAAAAGACAATAATTTTTTAGGTATTTTTAATTTGGTTTTCTTACTTTCGAGCCAATTGCAAGCTAAATGTATAAAATTTTGATTCTTAGGGGGGTGTATTTAAGGGTGGCAATTTGGGTCCGGATTCGTTTATTCGTTCGATTCGATTCGCCTTAAAGCGAATACGGGTTTGAAAAAATGGATTCGTTTAATAAATGGGTCAATTCGATTCGATTCGTTTATTAAACGAATCGAATACGAATTTAAGCTCATTGATTCGTTTATTCGTTTAGGATTCGTTTTATTATTTTTATTTACTAGTTCTTTGTTAATTTTCAATTAAGATTCGAGAAATTATAGCTAATTATCATAGAAAAAGTAATATTTTTCATATTTGGTTAGATATTTTTAGTAAATATATTAATTATATATTTCATATGTATATATTTATGAAGAATTAATATAAATCAAGTGTGGTAAATTATTTTATTAAATAATATCATTGACTAAACGAATATTCGTATTCGATTCGTTTATTAAACGAATCGAATACGAATCCTGATATTAGGATTCGTTTTATAAACGAATCGAATACGAATCCATCACATTTGGATTCGATTCGTTTAGGATTCGATACAAATTCGATTCGTTGATTCGTTTTGACACCCCTAGGTGTATTCAATTGAGATTTTAAAAGACTATTTATCAATAAATAAGTCCAGTAGATTTTAAAAGACATATAAAGAATGTAATGACTTATAAGATTTTATGAGATTTTTTTTAATAGAGATTTTTTACTTATAAGATTTTAAAAGATTTATATCATAAGAATTTGTAAGATTTGAAAGGACTAATATAGATTTTTTTCTTTTTTTTTTAAATAGATATTATATGGAATGGAACTATAAATAAAATAAAAAAGAAATAATGAAAGTCAATTGGTTCAAGCTGTGGACATTTGCATCAACAATAACAGAAAATAGAATGATATGAAATAGAACCATAAATAAAAATGAATATTCAAAATCATAAATTAATGAAAAAGATAACAAAGAAATGATAATTTTAAAAGTCAATTTGATGGTCTTTTAATAGCCAATTTGATGTAGCTTCATATCTTCCTGTAGGATACAGAACTTGACGACGCTGTTCTAGGCTCGCGGCCTAGTTGGGAAGTACGAAATAACATGGAGTCGCCACCCGGTGTGAACCGGGACAAAGATTTAAGGCCGCACTCACCCCTCGCAAGGGAAGACCTCAAACCATTGGGTTCAGAATGGTCCCTTACTTATGTCACTTGTGATGATATGATTTGTGCAATGAATCAACCAAGTCTACTCAATAATCATGCTCAATGGTACTTAGATCTAACATGCTTTCATCCAAATAACTCCACGCAATGTAACACAATGAGCATATTAAACCATTAAATCAACATGTATAAATCATTATCCAAACACATCATAAACTAATAACATGCATAAGGAACAACCTAAATATGCTTTAACAAATAAATAACATACTAAATTAAACCATGCTTTAAATAATAAATAGACGACCTATAAACTAGAACATGCTCAAATACAAATTTGGATGAGACGAGGTATGTGTATCTTAAGTGGTACGTGGCGTTGTATCCCGAGTGCAGACCGCAATACCGTCCATTCGGAATCGGCTACAGAATTTACGTCCGGGTTTCCATCCGATATACCACAAAAGGGAACACATATCCCACTCATCCAACAATCACATCATGCCTCAAACGACTCTCATGCAATAATATTTTAAAATAAATAAAATAAAACGAAAGAAGATAAATAAAAAGGTGCCATCAGGTCTAACCTCTTTTGTCGTCTCAAGAAAGGGCGTTACACATCCGTTGGAAGGGTGAATGATCCGCAACTCTTTTGGTTCACCAACTCAACGTCTTTCCTCGCTGTTTTACTGTTCGGGCTGCTGTTTTTACTCTGTTTCGCTGCTGTCTTGCTGCTATTTTCTGGTAACTATTTTTTGGTAATTAAAGGACTGTTTTGAGTGATTTTGAAGGTTATTTGGACTGGTTTGGACTGTAGTTTTGGAAGGGTTCCACGGGTAGTTTTTGTTACTGTTTTGGACAGTTTTTTAGGACTATTTTGTGCAGTTTTTGGGTGTGTTTTCTGGACTGTTTTCGGGATGATTCAATGGCAGTTTTAAGGGCAGTGAATAGCGTTTTGTGTGACTGTTTTGATGTGCAGTGGGGGGCTGTGTTTGAGGCTGTTTTGCGTGGATTAGGGACTGTGTTTGAGGTTTGTTTTGGCGTGAATGAGGGCTGTGAAAGTGATGTGTGTATGCTTGTTGAAGTAGCTGCTTATAGGCGTGAATGGTGCTTGTTGAAGGGATTGTTTGTAAGCGTGAATCTGGGCTGTTGATTGATGCGTGGGTGGATGATAGTTGCTGTGGCGTGAAGGGAAAAGACAAGGGCAGTGTGGCGTTATTCACGTGAAACAGGTTGGAAGTGGTGGCAGGTTATGTGGCGAGAGACTTGTGCGTGAAGTTGAGTGAAAGTGGGGGGCATGTGGCGTTGTTTTGTGAGGGCAAGGTGCGGTTGTTTCGGCTGAATTGAAGGGTTTGTTCTCGGTTTGTTTGGCTGGTGGCGTGAGGCAGGCTTGGTCAGGGGCTGTTTTTCGTGATGGTGGGCTGCAACGTGTGGGGTTTGTGACGTTGAGTATGGTAAGGGGTACGTGAGGCAAGGGGGCAATTTGTGGCTAGTGGCGTGATCTCTTGATGCGGCTCTGAAGGGCTGATGAATTAGGCATAGATTAGGGCTGTTGTGGCTAGTTACGTGGACTGTAACGTGAAGGGGTATGTGGCTAGATGCTAGGCGTGAGGCAAGGTTTTACGCGTGAAGAATGGGCGTGAAGGCAGGGTTTTTGTTGTTGTTTGACAAGTCAGTGTTTAAGGCTGCTAGGGTGCTACTTGTTGTTGTTTGGCGAGTCGGTGTTACGTGATGCGTGGACGAGGAGTGAGAACGTGAGCAATCGGTGAGCAGTAGATGGGTATAGATGGCTTCTTAGGGTTTCATTGATTTTTAGTGAGATGGGCGAGATATGCTAGTGAGAGAGTGGTGCGGCAGTGAGGGTTCACGTGTAAGGGGCAGGTTTTTGTCGATTGTGAGGGGTTGTGATTTGCTGGTCAGAGTGGTTTGCTATCAACGCCGTGTGGTTTTAGTGAAGGGCTCGATCAGGGAGAAAGATGGTGGCGTGAAGGAGGTGATGAGTTAGGTTTTAGGGTTTGTGATGCCGTCCAAGCGAGAGAGAGAGTGAGCTGCCGTGTCAGAGAGATAAGCCAGCCAGTCTTAGGGTTTTAGTTTGTGTTATTTTTATAGTGAGAGGGTAGGGGAATTAGGGTCATGCATGGCTTTAATAGGAAACAAAATCAATTAATTGGGGAATTTATTTAAATTTGGTGAGATTTATTTGTTTTAGGAAAAGATTTATTTAATTTTGATATTAGTTTTAATTAGATTTAGTTTAATTGGATTTTAATTAGCTATTTAATTTGATTTCAATTTAGTTATTTAATTTAATTTCAATTTAGTTATTTAATTTAATTTTAATTATTTAATTTGTGAGATGTGATTTAATGGGTTTGGTGTGTTTTAAAATTGAGGTCCAACAAGCGAACCCGAAGCGAAACAAGCGAGTTAAATCCGACCAAAATATCAATTTCCAACTTTACCCTTCCGACGTCCGTTTCCCGCGGCTTTCACAATCAAAGAGGTAGTGTCTCCATACGAGACTCATCATCGGGACTTATATGTAAAAATGCAATGTCTACACTTCCTAAGTAGCATTTCTCCACATATCTAAAGCCATGCTAGCTCTCCATGCATTAGCATCTTCTCGTTGTTGCTCTTGGGTTTGCACAATAGGTTCAAAATTATCTTCTTCATTAACCGATAATACTAAAGATGAAGAGTCGTCTATTGGTTCAATTGGAAATTCATCAGAACGACACTCCTTGCGAAGAAAGTTATGTAGTGCTACACATGCCAACACAAGCTCTGCTTGTGTCTTAAATAGAAATGGAGGCGCTGACTTAAAAATTGTAAACCGCGATTTAAAAATGCCAAATATCTTCTCAATCACATTCCTCAAAAAAGCATGGCGAAGATTGAACAATTCATTTTCATTGTGAGGGTCATTACCTTGACGTGCAAAATCTTGGAGATGATATCGCACACCTCGAAATGGAGCTAAAAATTGGCGTCGATTAGGAAATCCACAGTCCACTAGGAAATATTTACCTAATTATACATACAATACATATAAAATTAGTATGGAAAGTATTATATATATGTGTGTTTCTGTATGTGTTATTTTTATTTAAAAAATAAGTACTTACCTTCGGGAACTTTAAGTCTGTTCCTCATTGATAAGGCATCACTTAGCAACTTTGAATCATGAGTTGAACCCTCCCACCCGCTAATAACGTATATGAATTCCAAATCAAAGTTACAAGCCGCTAATACATTTTGTGATATCTTTCCATGACGATTACGATAGCTGCTGACATCGCGTCCCCTCACTATCGCCGGAATATGTGTACCATCAATAGCTCCGATGCAATCCCTCTCTCTTTCTCGGGTTCATATCCAGAAGAGTTTTTGTTACCCCGGGTCTGGTTCCGGACCCGAGTAAATATTCCGGGGTCCGGACCGGTCCGGGCCCGGGTAGACTCGGTCTGGATCCGGTTACCCGAATTGCTTCTTTTTTTTTTAATTTTTCTAAATTTTTAATTGAATTATTTTATATTTATATTTATATTTTATCAATTTTATTAGTTTTATTTCAATTCTTTTAATTTTTTATTATATTATATTATATATATACATATATTTTAATTTTAAGATTTGACAAAATACCCGATTTGGATTGGGCCAGTCTTATGCTTTTTGGATTCCAGATTAAAAATAATACTGATAAAAAAATGAAAAAAATAAAAGGCAAAAGGTATAATGTGGCTCTTCATAACAAAACGAATCAAATTAAAATGTGAAGGATTCGTATTCGATTCATTTATTAAATGAATCTTAATATCATGATTCGTATTGGATTCGTTTATTAAACGAATCGAATACGAATATTTGTTTAGTTATGATAATATTCAATAACATAAATTATCATAATTTATTTACATTAATTCTTCATAGATATATACATATGAAATACATAATTAATATATTTACTAAAAATAGCTCACCACACATAGATAATATTATATTTCTATAGTTTTCTCGAATCTTAATATTATAGGAGTAGAGATGGCAACAAGACCCGGGTCCATAATTAAAAAATCCGGACCCAGGTCTTTACAATTAAAACCCAAGTGATTCCGGGTCCGGAAAAAAATAAATATAATAAATTGGATTATAATAAAAAATTAAAATATATATATATAATAGAATATAATATAATAAAAAATTGAAATAAAACTAATAAAATTGATAAAATATAAATATAAATGTAAAATAATTCAATTAAAAAAAATTTTTAAAAAAAAGAAGCAATCCGGGTAACCGGATCCAGACCGGGTCTACCCGGGTCCGGACCCGGACCCGAGAA
>SKCR01006365.1:0-25000 GCA_019454045.1 Zanthoxylum bungeanum
TACCCAATTCTCCAGAAATATTCAATGAGGAATATATAATCTGTATCAGGCGTAGTATACAAAGTATTGCGTAATACGGTCCAGTATCGGATGTCACATGCTAGGCCTAGGGCTGGCTCTGTGTCTGCCCCGTACGAAGTATATATCGGATCCCACGTAACTAGTCTCTGTAATGGGAAAGTCATGACCTAGTCATACTTTCCCGATAGCTGCAACATTTAAGAGTACTAGTACCGTATCCTGCGTGACCATCATCTCCATATGACTGAAGTGATACTTCCATCTTGACATCACATCCAATACACTACGATTCTCAGCAAACCCAGCAGAGGCGTACACAGAACCTGTTAAAGCTCTGGACGACCAATACCAAATTAACTGATTGTCGCAAGTATTAGCGATGCACGTCTCAGGTTAAAGATCACATACACCTACCCTGATTCGGATTCCCATAGACACATAGTCATAATACCAATGGGACTCCGAGGGGTCTATCCAGAGTGAAGTTGTTCCCGGTCCAACGGCTAACAGAACCTCTTATCACACTTGCATAAGTATCCAATACTTAAATATATGAGAACTATGCCGTTAAGCTTTCATAACGCGCACAAGTGAAATACTAGTCTATTCCGCATTATCGATGTCCATTCTCGATAATACTACGACTATGGATATTTAATGATTAAACCGTTCATGGATTAATATTGTCTCATATCTTATTAATCTAATTTAAACATATGGACTTTTATCATTAATAATCTAAGTAATCCAATTACATAATGATAAAATAACAATTTCCTTTTGTCACATAGTTAATTTGTACAAAAACACAATGTCTTTTACAAATAGTGATACTATGGGTCACAATTATCCAACAATATCCCACTTGGCTCATAGCCAATCACTCAAGTATCTAACACCTGAACTATGTACATGTCGCTCAAACTTTTGCTGAGAAATAGCTTTCGTCAGTGGATCTGTAATGTTGTCATCTGATGCGATCTTCTCGATCTTCACATCGCCACGATGTATGATCTCACGAATCAGATTGAAACATTGAAGTACATGCTTGGACAGTTGATGAGACCGTGGTTCCTTAGCCTGTGCTATAGCCTCATTATTGTCACAATACAAAGGTACGGGCTCAGCAGCTAACGGAACTACTCCTAATCTAATTAGGAATTTACGGATCCAAACTGCTTCTTTTAGTGCCTTATATGCAGCAATGTATTTCGCTTCTATTGTAGAATCGGCAACAATATCTTGCTTGGAAGATTTCCAGCTCACTGCTCCGTTTTTCAAACAAAATATATACCCTGATTGTGACTTACAGTCGCCTTTATCGGTTTGGAAACTTGCATCGGCGAACCCAGTCACCTCAAGTTCTCCATCCCCATAGACTAAGAGAGCATCCTTAGTTCGTCGAAGATACTTGGGGATGTTCTTTACAGCAATCCAGTGACCATTACCTGGATCGGCCTGATAGCGACTGCACATGCTCAAAGCATACGAGACATCAGGTCACGTACATATCATGGCGTACATGATCGATCTGACTGCGGAAGCATACGAGGTCCGAATCATTGCATCTCTCTCATCTTGAGTTTTAGGACACATATCCTTAGATAAAGAGATGCCATGTGACACTGGAAGCAGCCCCCTCTTGGACTGATCCATGTTGAATCTCTTCAACACTTTGTCAATGTACGTGCTCTGGGAGAGTCCAAACAGCTTTCTAGATCTATCCCGGTAGATCCTTATTCCTAGAATAAAGGTTGTTTCTCCCAGGTCTTTCATGGAGAATTTTAATGAAAGCCAAGCTTTCACCGATTGTAGCATGAGAATTTCATTGCCAAGAAGAAATACATCATCAACATATAGGACAATGAATGTCAGTGCTCTCCCACTATCATTCTTATATACACAAGAATCATCTTCATTTTGAATGAAACCATATTCTTGTATGATCTCATCAAAACGTTGGTTCCAAGAACGCGATGCTTGCTTCAATCCATAAATGGATTGGTTTAACTTGCAAACCTTGTTTTCATGTTTTGGCACGACAAAACCATCAGGCTGTTACATATAAACATCCTCCAAAAGGTTTCCGTTAAGGAAAGCAGTTTTGACCTCCATCTGTCATTTTTCATAATCGAAATATGCAGCAATAGCAAGCATTATCCGAATGGATTTCATCATGGCAACATGTGAAAAAGTCTTGTCGTAATCGACACCATGTCGTTGACGATACCCTTTCGCTATAAGCCTAGCTTTGTACGTTTGTATGTTGCCTTCCATGTCCGTCTTCCTTTTGAAGACCCATTTACAACCAATAGGCTTAACGCCTTCTGGTGCATCAACCAGTGTCCAAACTTGGTTGGTATACATGGAATCCATTTCGGACTTCATGGATTTTTGCCATAAAGCGGATTCGATACCTTGTATCGCTTCCTCATACGTTGCCGGTTCATCTTCCTCAATAAGATTAATGTCTACATGAGGTGAGATCAGAAACCCATACCTCTCAGGTTGTTTTCTGACTCTCTCCGACCTACGTGGTTCTTGTGTATTAGAAGATTATGGAATAGTCTCATCCCTGATGGACTGTTGGTGTTCCGTGAGGGGGTCGGTGCTAGGAATAATATCACTCTGATTTTCATCGAGTTATACTTTCCTCCCACTTATCACTGCATCTATGAATTCCTTTTCGAGGAAAACTGCATGAAGAGCAACAAATATCTTGTTTTCTTGTGGGTTGTAGAAGTAATATCCTTTGGTTTCCCTAGGATAACCTATAAATAGACACTTATCCAATTTGGGTTCTAGTTTGGTATCATCCAAACGTTTAACATATGCCCAGCATCCCCAAATCTTCAGGAATGAGAAACCCGATTTCTTTCCTGTCCATATTTCATATGGAGTCTGTCTAATAGAATTTGATGGAACCTTATTCAAAATAAGTATTGCATTGTTTAATGTGTATCCCCAGAAGGAAATTGGTAGCTCTGTGCTACTCATCATTGACCTAACAATGTCCAACAAAGTTCGGTTTCTCCTTTCGGACACACCGTTCAATTGTGGTGTTCCGGGAGGACTCCACTGTGAAAGAATACCATATTCTTTTAAGTAATTTTGAAACTCATTGCTTAAGTATTATCCACCACGGTCTGACCGCAATATTTTAATACTTTTTCCAGTCTGTTTTTCTACTTCGTGTCGAAACTCTTTGAATTTCTTAAAAGTTTCCGACTTGTGTTTCATATAATACACATAACCATAACGCGATGCATCATCCGTAAAGGTTACGAAGTATTCGTATCCACCTCTAGCCTGGCTAGACATGGGCCCAGATACGTTACTATGAATGAGGGCTAACAGCTCGGTGGCACGTACATCTTTACCACTAAAATGTGTTTTAGGCATTTTGCTTAACAAATAAGATTCGTAGACATCATATGAATTAGGATCAAATCCGTCCAAGTATCCATTCTTCGAAAGAGTGGATATACGAGTCTTGTTAATGTGTCTCAGACGACAATGCCACAAATAAGTCTCATCTGATTTACTCAATTTGAGCCTTTTGTTTGTCATGTTATATGTTTGAGATTCATTTATATTCAAAATATAAAGACCATTATTAACATCTACTGTACATATCAAAATATCATCTTTATATACAAAACACACAGTGTTCCAAAATAAAGGTATACCCGCATCGGGTTAAACTAGATACAGAGATGATGTTTCTAGTCAAACTAGGTATAAAATAACAGTCACCTAGTGTAATTACATGCCCCAAGGCAGATTCAAAACATAGGTGCCAACGGCTAAAACAACGACTCTCGTCCCATTTTCGACTCGTAGGTCGATCTCTCCTGAAGCCAGTCTCCTGCTAATCTGTAGATCATGCACATCAGTACATATGTGAGTACCACATCCAGAATCAAAAATCCAATTTTTAAAACCAGTTGTGGACATGTTTATTTCAATAACAAACATACCTGAAGTCGGAGCCTTGCACGCCTTCGCTTCCTTCAAGTCCGCCTTGTACTCACGGCAGTCACGCTTCCAGTGACCCCGTTTGCCACAGTGTAGGCAGACGTCTTGGGATTTGTCCTTAGTATTCCTAGAAGACTTTGACGATTTAGCCTTGCCATTTTTTCTTTTTCTTTTTTCACACCCCCAAAAGCCTTCGGCCAAGCCTTGGTTTTCTGGGATGTCGAAGTAAGATGTGCCTCGCGCTTCTTGCCCTTCAGCAGCTCTGGCTCTGCCTCTTTCAGCATCGCCATTAACTCTCCAAGAGTATTTTCTTGGTTCATCATATTGAAGTTCATGACGAACCCGCCCCAGCAGTCAGGTAGAGACTGTAAGATCAAATCTATGGAAGTCTCGGCCTCGAAGGTAATGCCCAGCTGACCTAGCTATTCGATGTCAGCAATCATCTGCGACACATAGTGTTCAACAGATTTACCCTCTGACATACTCTAGCGAAAGATCTTCTTTTGCAAATCGTACTTCTGAGATCTAAGATTAGATCTATGAAGATCCTTCAATTTCAACATCATGTTATAAAGATCCAATCCTTTATTCTGACGACGAAATTGAGGAGTCATTGCAGCAAGCATGAAGGATTGAGCAGTAGAGTTATCATCACGATGAGTCTTCCAAAGCTCATGCTTTACTGGCTGCTCAAGTCCGGGCTCAGGCCCGAGAGGTCTCTCTATTACATAGAGTAACTTCTCAGCCTCCAGGATTATCCTGAGGTTCATTTCCAAATTGGAAAATTGGAGCCGTTAAAGACATTCTCGTCCATGATTATGTCTCTAACGCTAATCTTTCCAGCCATCTTGATTGCTATAGTCCAACTATCCAATCAACGATTTCGGATACACTCAAAATGCAATGGTTACTATAGTCCAACTATATAACCAACTACAAGTGGAGTAATGTCTTGTACAGTCTAACTGTTCAAAGAAAGCAATAAAATAATATTAGTCCAACTAATATATATATATATATATATATATATATAACGAGATATAATAATAAAAGAGCGCGTATTAAATGAAATTACAAATTTAATACCGGCCTCCCACTATTTTTCGGCGAGCCTCGAACCCTCTGTTGAGTACTCGGGAAACCTAGTTTCCTAGTGTGCTAGGATCCCGTTAAATAATACACAACCTTGACTTTGGCCAACAAGCTGTATAAAACTTAACTAGGTAGATCTCTAAGATCAATTGGATCCCATCCAATTCCTAGATCCGGTAGGTGGACCTCCAAGTCCAAAACATATATCCAATATATTTCCTAACCTTTTCCTCTGAATCAACTAAGCCTTGGCTTTGGCTCAACAAGCTTAATGATTCCAGTTAAGCGCGACCCATTGTGGGAAAGCTTCGTAATCCACGTCGATGTACAAAAGTGACATTGACTTTGGCCAACAAGTCACAACTGCCCAAGACATGCGATATATAACAAAGCTTTCATGGTTCAAACACATCCGCGATGGACAGTGATCTTGACTTTGGCCAACAAATCAAAGCCAATCTTGGATCTTGAGAAAGAACCACTCAATGGAAAGAAAACGCTTAATATAAAAGTAAGTGTGTTTTTTGTAAATTGGCAACCAATTTATTATCTTTGATTAGGTCTCATCATACACCCTTAAACATGCATTCTAAAAGCATAATAAGGCGCGATAAAATTAATAATGATATGCGGATGGATATATATACAAATTTGTTCCTAGAACAAATCTCTCTCTTGCCTCTCACCCGCTAGCACTTTACATTCTTCTACCCAATTACATAATACTATAAGAAACCTCATTTACATTGAGGGGAATTGGTGAGAAGAAAAATAAAATGAGATAAGAAGGTGATAGGCTGGACGCGCAGGTCCAATTTAAATAAATACCATATTTACAATAATTTCCAAAATTGCCCCCACCCATCAAATATCCATCTGTTATACATTATTCAACAAATACATCCAAGTATTCACACAAAGCATGTTGTCAATCAATCTAATCCAATTAATTAATCTTCAATTAATGACCATCCAATGTTCATATAACGATTTGATTTGCGCGAGTCTAACTCGTTTAAGAATAAATACTCAAAGTAAGTATTCTTGAATTATATCGAACTATAATTTAAAATCCAATTCAAATTGTATCCGATACTAATTCATATTTAATTCCAAATTAGACAATTACACTTATAATAGTGCCTTTTTAGACTTGGATTCCAAATCCAATCCAAATGGGTCTTAAAGGCCCAATTAGCATCCAATGCCAATTCAATTAAGTCCAATGGGCTTTTAATTAATTCTTTAGGCATGGACTTTGGCCATTATGGATCTAACCCAAAATGCCAAGGCCCATTTAGGAATCACCCTTTGCCAAAAATAAATTTTGGCCCATTAGGCCCAATTAAATAATCAAAGGCCCAAAAGTCATACTTTGGACTTTATGGAAAAGGTTTAGGCCCAATTGGATCCAATCCAATTGTCCAAATTCATACTTGGCCCAACCAAGCCCATTAGCCCAAATACAACCAAATTAGATTAATATATTATTCCAAATATCATATTAATCCAATTAAAGTGTAATTAACATAATTAATTAATTAATCTAATATTTCCAAAATATTAATTAATCTAATTAATCATGCTTAAACATTCTAATTCATGTCCAACACAAATTGAAGCAAAATCAATTCTCCAACATGCTTACATATTCACGGCAATAGCAAGAAATAACATTCAATTTTAATTTCAATCCAATTAAATCAACAATTAACATTCATTTCATGCTTTTAACACATCTAATTGTCAAATTTCAAAAAATCACCATGAGATATACTTAGGGTTCTATGCGGCCAACCTTAGTGAATTAAGGAAATTTTGATCCAATCAATTTTCAGAAATCCAACAATGCATAACTCTAAGTCATCATCATCTAACATCAACCACACAATCCATTTTTAATTTACATGCTCCAAGCACAAAATCCCAAAATTAAAGTGTATAAACTCTAGAATTCAAATCACATTTAGGAGGCGCTCTGATACCATTGTTAGTATCTTACACACGTCACAAGATCTCTAAATATGATTTGTGTGTGAATTATTCAAGTGGAGTTGCGGAAATACTCACATTGATTGGTAGAGAAATTTCAAAAATTTCTTCAAGGATGATGAAGCTCCAAGCTTTGTTGAGTTGTTGGAACTCTTGGGTGAGTTTCCCTATTTACCAAATTTTTGAATCAAAAATTTTCCTCCAAGGAAAGAGAGTAATCGGCAATATGGAGAAATAAAGGAGAGAGTGAACAGTTCCTTCCAAAGGTGGTTGTTGTGTGTTTAAAAGATCCAATTTATTATGCCAATAACTTCCATCACCTTTTGACAAGTTGATGTAAGTCATGGGTCCCAGCCAATTAATTCCAAATTTAAGTTGGCTCACACAATAAGACTTTGGGCCCGGGTTCATTTAATCCGATTAAATGAATTTTCCGTTGCTAAATAATTAAATCCAATTTAATTAAATAATCATGCCTCACAAAATTATTACGATAGTCGCTTACGAATTAATTTCAAATTAATTCGTTCGCTCGAATTAAAATCCAATTTTAATCTCGTATTGAAATCCAATTTCAATTAATATATCCGATATATTATTTTAGCCGAAATAAATAAATTAAATAGAAAAATTCAATTTAACTATTAAATTTATTTTACCGATTAATTCCAAATTAATCGCGTTCTCTATTCTAGACGAATTTAATCCCAGATAAATTATTGCCGTAATTAATCCCAGATTAATTTTCTCTCTCATAATTAATCCCAGATTAATTTTATTCGAGTCAAATGTCATCGGTGAATCTTTGGGAAGCGACCCAAGAGATTCCTAGATATGTTGGCAGTAAATACGGTCATCAGACTATCCGAACACGTGCGTACCCCGTACCACGTTCTCACCGATTTACAAGACATAGTTGGCTTTTAGCAAATCACCGTGCCTACCCAATTCTCCAGAAATATTGAACGAGAAATATATAATCTCTATCAGGCGTAATATACAAAGTATTGCGTAATACGATACAGTATCGGATGTCACATGCTAGACCTAGGGCTTGCTCTGTGTCTGCCCCGTACAAAGCATATATCGGATCCCGCGTAACTAGTCTCTATAATCGAAAAGTCATGACCTAGTCATATTTTCCCGATAGCTGCAGCATTTAAGAGTACCAGTACCGTATCATGTGTGACCATCATCTCCATATGACTGAAGTGATACTCTCATCTTGACATCACATCAAATACACTACGATTCTCAGCAAACCCAGCAGAGGCGTACACAGAACCTGTTAAAGCTCCGAACGACGAATACCAAAGTAAACTGATTGTCGCAAGTTGATGAGCGAAAAATATATCAATATTTACCGCCCCTTTTACGTAATATTTTGTTTAGTTTCTCGGGTTTGATGAACGTGTTGATGTGTTTTAGTTTATTTTGCAGATAAAATAAAATTGGGACACAATGAAATCATTTAGGATGAAATGTGGGTCAAATAAGGGCAAAAATTGGACTTGACATATTAATTTTGGAGATTGGAAACTTGAAAGAGCGTTTTAATGAAGTGCAGTTTTGGAAATTCCAATTTTGCACATCTGTCGTATTTTGGGCATAACATTTTACTCCGATATCGGATTGAGCTGATTCAAGTTACAGATTAAAGAAAAATCATAGATCTACAACTTTGAAAGACAAAATAATTTCGAATTCTGAAGAGTTCATGCCCGAAATTGATGAACCATCCAGAAGTGTGTTGTGTGTAATTATTAAAGTCATTTTCAAAGCAAAACAAATAAATTAATAAATAAATAATAAAAATTATCAAATCACCGCCAAACATGATAAGCAATTAGTGGAGCAATTAATAATGGATTTGGTGGATGATTTGATGAAGGCAAAATTTTGCCTATAAATACCAAACCATTTCATTTGTAAATTCATACTTTCTTCTAAGGAATTCCTTAAGAATACTAAGAAGATTGTATCTTATTTGTTTATTTACAGCTTTCAGTAATTAATTTCCGCTTTCGCACTTTTTTTCTTTACTTTTCAGTTTTTACTTTCCGTAATTTACTTTTTCGCACATTACTTTTCTTTCTTTAATTTTCAGTTTTTACTTTTAAGTGATGAGGAGGTAACTCCCATTTGCTGGGGTAAAAGGTAAAACTTTTATTACTAATATTTAGATTAATCTCCCTTAATTATAATATATAAACTAGTTAAAACCTGACTTAACGAGGATACCGCCATATTGGTCGATTGGTAATTATTTAAATCGGTTTTAACCTGACTAAACTGGATACCGCCTGATTGGTCGGTTGGTAATTAATTATTAATTTGACTTAATCTGTATACCGCCTATATGGCTGGTTGGTAATTATCATGCAAAGTTAATATATTATATTAAGGGAGATATCTAAAATAGAAGTAATAAAAGTGGATCCTTTTACCTCAATATTTTATTTTATTGTACTTTTACTTTATTTAATTTTCAGCAATTTACTTTCAGCATTTACTTTTCAGCATTTAATTTTCAGTATTTAATTTCAGCATTTACTTTCCGTAATTTACTTTTCAGCAATTTACTTTTCAGCATTTTACTTTATGTCTTTTATTTTATTTAAGTTTTTACTAGCCCTAATTATGCGTCGTAACTAAGTTAGTTATCTGTGGTTGTGATGAATTCTAATATCACCGGTTTATAAGAGGTTATTTTATAGTTTGGGTAATTTAAAGGTTTACTTATTAAGTCTTAAGCTTAATGCGTCTTGTTAATTGGCCACTAATAAGATTGATCTGGTAAATCTAAAAAAAACTTGACAAAGGAATTTTAGGTTTCAGCCTTAGACTTAATAGCCCACGATCTTCCTTGAGGATATATAACCCTTTAATAGATTTCCTTACAGGATAGACATATACCTGTCGGGCGGGGGTAGCCATAATTGGAACTTAAACTTAATGAATCCAGGTAATTTGGTTGACATAGACATATGGTTCAATTGGGTTATACTGGGTATTTGCGTCTGACAATCGACAGAGGCTTTCACATAATTTAGTGTTCCAGGTTAGTAAACCGATATATTACACAAAAATGAAATAACCACTTCATCTTTAAAATGATATTGGAAGATTCACAACCCTAGATAGTTTCCTAATATTGAATTTTCTTAACCTACTTTCGCGTAATTTTATTTACTTGTTTTTAAATTCAAAATCATCACCATTTCAAATCAATCAATCAACATGTTAGATTCTAGTAATCATTTGAAATTTTAAAATTAATAGATTAGGTATTAAGTCCTCGTGGGATCGATACTTTTTATACTACTTGAACGATACGTGTGCTTGCATTATACGCGTGTGATTACGCACCGGTCAAGTTTTTGGCGCCGTTGCTGGGGACTTATTTATCTTTCATTATTAATTTTGAGGTTAGATACTTTTACTTGTATCTAATTTCTTTTTACTTATTGTTTTTGTTTTCTTGTGTTTCAGGTTCTCAGAAAATTCATGAGACGAACCAGAAGCTTTGAACTCCGACCGATTGACCAAGAAATTGAAAGAACCATCAGACAGTTGAGAATGGAAAGGCGAGAAGGCCAAGAAGCAATCATTAACATAGAACCTGAACCTTTGAACGTTGCACCACCGATTCCCATTCGAGACAGAACCATTCCGGTGGTTGACGGGCTCATTTCTTGTATTGTACTTCCTCCCTTACCAGCAAATGCGGGTGACATCAAAACATGCATCCAGATGATTCAGCAGTCAGTACAGTTTGGGGGAAATGCAACTGAAGATCCTAATGCCCACATCAGCAACTTCCTGGAAGTTTGCGGTACTTTCAATTACAACCGAGCAGCTGAAGAAACAATGAGACTTGGTTTTTCCATATTCCCTGAAAGACAGAGCTAAAGCTTGGCTACATTCGTTACCAGCAGGTTCCATCACAACTTGGAACACTCTAGCCACCAAATTCCTTGCAAAGTACTTTCCACCAGCCATAACTGCAAAGTTGAGAAATGACATCACATCCTTCGTGCAACAAGATGCAGAATCCCTTTGCGAAGCTTGGGAAAGATTCAAAGATTTACTCCGGAAATGTCCTCATCATGAGATCGCAAAGTGGCTACAAGTCCAAACCTTCTACAATGGACTTTCTGGAATAATGAGAACCACAATTGATGTTACTGCTGGAGGAGCTTTGATGGCAAAAGGAGAAGATCATGTCTGTGACTTAATTGAAGAAATGGCCAACAACAATTCTTTATGGCCAACAAAAATGAGCATGATCCAAAAAATTGCAGGAATTTATGAAGTTGGAGCCAACACAGCACTGAATTCCAAGCTTGATGTGATTTGCAAAAATCTGGAAACTCTTAACATGAAAGTTAATGGTGGATCCACAAGTTCAGTATTTGGAGGAGTACCTGAGTCAGAATCTTACAACCAACAAGAAGAGACAGTGAACTATGTCAATAATTTCAACAGACAAGGGAACAATCCATATTCCAACACCTACAACTCAGGGTGGAGGAATCATCCGAATTTTTCATGGAGCAACAATTCAGGGCAAAAGAATAATCCACCACCAGGATTCCAACAGCAGAACTATCCACCACCTGGATTCCAGCAACAGAATAAAGGCCAGGAGCATGAAAAAGAACCAGGAATAATAGAAGTGATGGCCCAGTTGAAGAAGTAAGAAGCAAAATACGATGCTTTAGCAGCTATGGTTCAAAATCAAGTAGCATTGAATCAAAGCCATTCAACCTCTATCAAAGCACTGGAGAATCAAATGGGACAACTGGCCAATGCTCAGAGTTACAGACCGCCAGGTAATCTTCCCAACAACACAGAACCAAATCCAAGGAACCGAGGGAAGAAGCAATGTCAAGCCATCACCTTGAAAAACGGTACTGAAATCAACAAAGATGTTGGATCCAAAACAACTGATGAGGAAGTTCCAAAAGAAACAAAGCAACAGATGGAGGAAAAAGAAGCAAAGGAAAAAGAACAGATCTCTCCACCTCCACCTTTTCCTCAGTGTCTTCAGAAGAATAAACTGGACAAGCAGTTTGCTCGATTCTTGGAGGTGTTCAAAAAGTTGCATATCAACATTCTATTTGCAGAAACGTTGGAACAAATGCCCAACTATGTCAAATTCATGAAAGACATTCTTTCACGAAAATAGAGATTGGGAGACTACGAGACAGTAGCATTGACGGAAGAATGCAGTGCTCATTCAGAGGAAACTTCCCCCGAAGTTGAAAGATCCTGGCAGTTTCACCATTCCATGCATCATAGGAGAACATAACTTTGGTAAGGCTTTATGTGATTTAGGTGCAAGTGTTAACTTGATGCCTTTTTCTATTTTCAGGAAACTACAGATTGGAGAAACAATGCCCACTTTAGTCTTTCTACAACTTGCTGATAGAACGCTCGTATTTCCAAGAGGCGTAGTTGAGGATGTGTTGGTCAAGGTTGACAAATTCATTTTCCCAGCAGATTTTATTATTCTTGATATGGAGGAAGACAAAGATGTGCCGATCATTCTCGGGAGACCATTCTTGGCTACAGGTCGAACCATTATTGATGTTCAAAAAGGAGAATTAACCATGAGGGTACATGACCAAGAAGTAACATTCAATATTCTCAAGGCCATGAATTTCCCAGATGATGAAAAGAATGAAGAATGTTTCAGACTTGATGTGATACACAGTACCATTCAGAACTCCAATGCAATGCAAAGTTCTATTGACAAACTTAAAATATGTCAATTGCCTATGGAGCCTGAAGATAAAGCGTCTTTTGCACTGAAAAAGCCAATTCTTGCACTACAAGCAACATAAGAGAAAAAGTTCCACCAGCTCAACGAATTGGAGGAATTGCACAATTAGTATTTTGAGGATGCCGAGTTGTACAAAGAAAAGACCAAGAAGAGACAGGATGAGAAGTTAGTGTGCATACAACTGGAACCAGGACAAAAGGTACTGTTAAACAAATCAATGGTGAAATTCTTCCCATGGAAGCCAAAATCATGGTGGTCAGGTCCATTTGTGATCACCAAGGTTTTACCAGACAGAGCCGTTGAGATATATGATCCCGACTCCAACAAAACATTCAAGGTTAAAAACAAGCGTGTCAAACACTACTGGGGAGAATCATTTGAGCGACAAAAAGAAAGTGTCACACTTTCAGATCCAGCCTAACATTCGAGAAGTCACGTCTAGCTGACGACTTTAAACTTAGCGCTAGCAGGGAGGCAACCCATGCAATTTGTGTATATATTGTGATTTGGTGTGATTTAATTTTGTGTGTTTAGTTTTTGCAGATTAAGACATTTCACGATGGAAGAAGTTCTCGCAAATCTTCACAAGCAATTTCCTTATCTCCCTCAAAACTCTCTTATGAAAGTCTATAAAGCTCGCTTGGAATAGATGAGATTACTAACGATCCATGATGTTCCTAATGATATTCGTTGGGTAATTGAAGCACAGGTCCGATTAGCAGGTGAGTCTTCTGACTCTTTTATTTCACATCTGCCTGGTTTTGGAAGAAGCACCTATACAAAGAAACGTAGAGCTAAGCAAATGGGTGTGCACGCTGGAATTGCAATACTCATTGTCGTTCTTTAGGAATGGTGTCTGATAATCGCGAAGACAAAATTAAATTCATTAGGGATGGCTTGAGTAAGGAGTCTGTAGATAATATATCTTCGACTCTTGAGACGCATCCCAGTGGATATGTTCATATAGCCATTTGCAAATTACATACACAATTCCAAAAAGAAAGACAACAATTAAGTCTCGGGAATCTGACTCAAAAAGACCCTGTTTGCCAATTTATAAGAAAATTGGATGGGAAGCTTGTCCCTGACGCATAGACGTTATTAAGCCGTAAATATATGTAAATATTATATCTCTTTGTCTTTTCCTAATAATTGTAATTTGTTTTGTTGTTTTATTTTATTTTCTCCGACACGATCCAGACCTTTTTTACTATCTCGATTTATTTTACTGTTAACTAATAATTGTCATTTGGCAGGTACTAGTGCTATTATTTTACTCACCATTTTCAGGTGTTATAAATTCAACTCATCATTTCACTTTTGAAGACATCCAGAGTAAAACATGGAAGCCACTTCAAGAAGACGAGTTGAAAACATCTGTGTGTTTTGCGGTACTAGTGTTGGTGTTAAGCTACAATACGTAGAGGCAGCACATAAATTGGGTCGAGTTTTAGCTGCAAGGAATATGCATTTAGTATATGGCGGAGGCAATCTTGGACTTATGGGGATCGTTTCAAAAACTGTACAGGAAGGAGGCAGTCACGTTTTGGGAATCATCACAAAACCCTTGGCAGAAGCAAATCTTATTGGACCATCAAACAGAGAGGAACTGATCGTGCCAGGTATGTCTGAACGACTGGTAGAAATGATTAACCATGCTGATGCTTTTATTGCTTTGCCAGGTGGCTTGGGTACATTGGAGGAATTTTTTACAATATTATCTTGGGCGAACCTGAACATACACCAAAAACCGCTTGGACTATACGATATTGAAGGATTTTATGATTTTCTTTGTGTGTTTCTTGATGATGCCCGGAGAAATGGGTTCGTGACAAAACCTATAAAAGAACTCCTCTTTACTGCCAGAACTGCTCCGGATCTAATTGACCAAATCTTGGCCTATGAACCACAAATTGACCCTATCATTTCAAAGATAAATTGGTCCGATGACGATCGTGGTAAGAGGCGTTGGATTAATCTGGATCTTAACCTTTAACTTTTCATGTAGCATTTCAGTTAACCAGGTACTATCTTCTAAACTCTTCTTCTATTGTTTAAGACATTGGGGACAATGTCTCATTTAGGTTTGGGGGAGGAAATTAGTTGATCAGTATCTAGTTTTTAGTTATGTGTTGTTTTTATTTTTAGTCCAAATTTTTTCGAAAAATACAAAAAAAAAATTGAAAATTTTTCAAAAATTACAAAAATATTTTGCGTTTTTTATTTTGACTAAAAAGGTGAAATTGGTAAGAGATAGCTGAGTAAGGAGTTTCCACTCCTGAGACGTATTTCAAACCTATTTTCGAAACAAGTTAATTTTTGTTTATTTCCTTTTGAATTATTTAATTTGTGAATTCTCCATAAAATTGACTAAAACGGATCTTCATATGCCTAGTTAGCATGTATTATCAACATGCATGGTAACATACGAACATGAGCTATAATTGAAAAGTTTGTAATATTCAGTGCTCTAGTTTAATTGGAGGAAGCATCTATGAAAAGCATTGGAAAAAAAAACATATGAGATCCGAGTTATTAAGTCCGTAGGGGTGTTTTAACACCTAATGCCCTAAAACCAACTGGTTTGGGAGTCACTGGCCCAAAGCTTGCTACATGGATCAAAGGTGTTGCAAAAATATATATATTTGAAGTCTGAGTAATTAAGTCCGTATGGGTGTCTTAACACCTGGTGCCCTAAAGCCAACTGGTTTGGGAGCCACCGACCCAACACTCGCTACATAGATGGAAGATATTGTATATAAATAAAAAAAAAAATCAAAAAAAAAAATCAGAAAAATCAGAAAAATATTCCATTGCTGCAAAAAGATGTGAATTATGATAAAACTTTAGAACAAAAATATTACTCTCTTATCAACTGCACTTGTGACTGTTGTGGGCAAAAATGAGTTGATTAATATTTCGTCGACTGTGTATATGGAGAATGGTAAAAATAATCGGAGAATTTACTTATTCGGTAATTTAGAATGAACAAAACAACTATTGACTTGGACTAGATGTTTCATCTGTTTAGTCACTAACTTCTTTATTCTATTTTCTCTTGTCTTTTTGCTTTTGTGTGCATTAGTTTTATTATCTTTTTACTTTTGTAAAAGTTTGTGGGTATCGTTGCTATAAGCCCTCACGAGACTATAACTCGTCCACTAGGGACACCTAGGGGTTTAAAGGCTTGTTGCATATGCTAAATGCAACCGTGATCCCTACGAAAGTGGCTTAGTTTAATTTTAATCGTTTCTTGTATTTTATTTTATTGTTTTGCTCGAGGACTAGAAAGATGTTAGGTTGGGGGTGTGATGAACGGAAAATATATCAATATTTACCGCCCATTTTACTTAATATTTTGTTTAGTTTCTCGGGTTTGATGAACGTTTTGATGTGTTTTAGTTTATTTTGCAGATAAAATAAAATTGGGACACAATGAAATCATTTAGGACGAAATGTGGGTCAAATAAGGGCAAAAATTGGACTTGACATATTATTTTGGAGATTGGAAACTTGAAAGAGCGTTTTAACGAAATGCAGTTTTGGAAATTCCAATTTTGCACATTTGTCGTATTTTGGGCATAACGTTTTACTCCGATATCCAATTGAGCTGATTCAATTTCCAGATTAAAGAAGACTCAAAGATATACAACTTTGAAAGACAAAATAATTTCTAATTCTGAAGAAGTCATGCCCGAAATTGATGAACCATCCAGAAGTGTGTTGTGTGTAATTATTAAAGTCATTTTCAATCATTTTTAAAGCAAAAAAAATAAATTAATAAATAAATAATAAAAATTATCAAATCACCACCAAACATGATAAGCAATTAGTGGAGCAATTAATAATGGATTTGGTGGAGCACTTAGTGAAGCAATTAATAATGGATTTGGTGGATGATTTGATGGAGGCAAAATTTTACCTATAAATACCAAGCCATTTCATTTGTAAATTCATATTTTCTTCTAAGGAATTCCTTAAGAATACTAAGAAGATTGTATCTTGTTTGTTTATTTACAGTTTTGAGTAATTAATTTCCACTTTCGCACTTTCTTTTCTTTACTTTTCAGTTTTTACTTTCCGCAATTTACTTTTATGCACAATACTTTTCTTTCTTTAATTTTCAGTTTTTACTTTTAAGTAATGAGGAGGTAACTCCCCTTTGCTGGGGTAAAAGGTAAAACTTTTATTACTAATATTTAGATTAATCTCCCTTAATTATAATATATAAACTAGTTAAAACCTGACTTAACGAGGATACCGCCATATTGGTCGGTTGGTAATTATTTAAATTGGTTTTAACCTGACTAAACTGGATACCGCTTGATTGGTCGTTTGGTAATTAATTATTAATTTGAATTAATCTGGATACCGCCTATATGGCTGGTTGGTAATTATCATGCAAAGTTAATATATTATATTAAGGGAGATATCTAAAATAGAAGTGATAAAAGTGGATCCTTTACCTCAGCATTTTCTTTTATTGTACTTTTTACTTTATTTACTTTTCAGGCAATTTACTTTTCAGCATTTTACTTTCAGCAATTTACTTTTCAGCAATTTACTTTTCAGCATTTTACTTTTCAGTAATTTACTTTCGGCATTTACTTTTCAGTATTTAATTTTCAGTATTTAATTTCAGCATTTTACTTTACGTCATTTACTTTTCAGCATTTTACTTTTCAGCATTTTACTTTATGTCTTTTATTTTATTTAAGTTTTTACTAGCCCTAGTTATGTGTCGTAACTAAGTTAGTTATTTGGGGTTGTGATGAATTCTAATATCACCAGTTTATAAGAGGTTATTTTATAGTTTGGGTAATTTAAAGG
Organism: Zanthoxylum bungeanum; assembly: GCA_019454045.1. Taxonomy (NCBI): domain Eukaryota; kingdom Viridiplantae; phylum Streptophyta; class Magnoliopsida; order Sapindales; family Rutaceae; genus Zanthoxylum; species Zanthoxylum bungeanum. The sequence goes on from SKCR01006365.1 coordinate 17,702, forward strand.
TTTACTTATTAAGTCTTAAGCTTAATGCGTCTTGTTAATTGGCCACTAATAAGATTGATCTGGTAAATCTAAAAAAAACTTGACAAAGGAATTTTAGGTTTCAACCTTAGACTTAATAGCCCATGATCTACCTTGAGGATAGATAACCCTTTAATAGATTTCCTTACAGGATATACATATACCTGTCGGGCGGAGGTAGCCATAATTGGAACTTAAACTTAATGAATCCAGGTAATTTGGTTTACATAGACATATGGTTCAATTGGGTTATACTGGGTATTTACGTCTGACCATCGACAAAGGCTTTCGAATAATTTAGTGTTCCAGGTTAGTTAACCGATATATTACACAAAAATAAAATAACCACTTCATATTTAAAATGATATTGGAAGATTCACAACCCTAGATAGTTTCATAATATTGAATTTTCTTAAACTTACTTTCGCGCAATTTTATTTACTTGTTTTTAAATTCAAAATCATCACCATTTCAAATCAATCAATCAACCTGTCAGATTCTAGTAATCATTTGACCTCATAAAATTAATAGATTATGTATTAAGTCCTCGTAGGATCGATACTTTTTATACTACTTGAACGATACGTGCGCTTGCGTTATACGGTGTGATTACGCACCGGTAACAATTATTAGCCATGCAAGTCTCAGGTTAAAGATCACATACACCTATCCTGATTCGAATTCCTATAGACACATAGTCATAATACCAATGAGACTCTGAGGGGTCTATCCAGAGCGAAGCTGTTCCCAGTCCAACGGCTAACAGAACCTCTTATCACACTTGCATAAGTATTCAATACTTAAATATATGAGAACTATGCCGTTAAGCTTCCATAACGCCCACAAGTGTAATACTAGTCTATTCTGTATTATCAATGTCCATTCTCGATAATAATATGACTATGGATATTTAATGATTAAACCGTTCATGGATTAATATTGTCTCATATCTTATCACATAGTTAATTTGTACAAAAACACAATGTCTTTTACAAATAGTGATGCTATGGGTCACAATTTTCCAACAACCAGGTCAGCCCCAATAGTGTCAGGGCAGTTCATGGGCTGCCCGAAAAGTGATGGATTTCACTGTTTGGGCAGCCGTCACCCGGTTGACTCAAAAGTCACCCGAACACCGTTTTTGGCCGTTTTTGCTTATTTCAACTCGGAAACACTTTCCGGCAATTTTTCCAACACCCAAAACCCATCCAATACATTCAAAACACATCAAATGCATCACAAAATTTCTAGTTTAATCACAACTGATCCAGAACCGAAAATTACCCATTTTTCATGCTTTAAATCCAAAAAATCAAGATTAATCTAATAATCAAGACACAAACCAAAGTCACCACATATGAAAAACCCAAGAACAATTCTAGGTTGCCACAAGAGTGGTCATAACACTCTAGAATAGCAAATCATCATCAATGATTAAAATTGGATACAAATTACACTAATTTCATCCAATATACTTCATATGTTTCACCTCCTTCCAAATCATCCACCATAACCAAAAAACCCCCAAATTTTACAAGAAAAGAAACCATATAACCATTCTAAGAAATCAAGAAACAAGAAATAAATTTCAAAGCTTTCATTTGATGAATAATTAATGTGTATCTAATTATATTATGTATCAAATAAAAATACACAATAATTATTAGCGGACAAAATCCTCTAATGCATGTGTTATCATTTAACCGATTAAACAATCTGAATTAACCATTTAATCTGGTGAAGTATTATGAATAATCTGTATTATTCATATCGCATTGCCCAAGTGCTCAACGAGTACAACTTTATATTGTGGGACTCTCTAAGTTTAGGTTTATCCGTCACGAAATCCAATTTCGTATCAATAATTCACCCACTCATGGATTATGATGACCACAGATAATCTCGCTAAACTATACAAGCCAATGTCATTGCATACATATAATCCCTCCGTCACAGGCTATCTGTATTATACCTGGGATATAGATGATAACATCAAATCTGTTCGGTATAATACAATTGACTTTCAATTTATGATCTCTAAATAACACTCGGAACTAATTTGTGAAGTTATACCACGACCATGGATTTACTAGATCGTAAAAATGTGCGGATACCTATGCCCTGTACACAGGACTGACGGATCCTATCTTGACACGCACTGGATATCATGAGCATCAGTCTACACCCAACGAACATGCGGAGGTCTGATCTAAATAGATCGATGACGTGACTGCCATCAAAGTGTGAGGATAACTCATATATCCCACTGTGGTATCTCAAGTCGAATGACCATTATGCTCGCTCAACTCGAGAGGTTCCTATTGACGTTGGTTGGTTTGTGTACCATCTATTAGGAAACCTTCAGTGAGTCGTTCAGTGCTTATCGAATAAACACCTACATGTCTATACGAGTCTCTCGAGACTCATGGTGATGAGTGGTAAATATATCACTTTTTCCCACTCATTTTACCTAATATTTTGTATAGTTTCTTGAGTCTTGTGAATATTTTGATGTGTTTTGTGTTATTTTGTAGATAAATAAAGTTTCAGGACATTCTGGAGGTAATTTGGAGCAAAACTGTGAAAATTAGCAAAAAGGGCAAAATGGAAATTTCTCCGCGTCGCGACGCCAGGACCTTCCGCGTCGCGACGCCTAACATGCACCGGAGTCTGCTAACGTGCGCCGGGTCAACGGGTCAGAATCTGAAAAGTTGATTTTGCTAACGTGCGCCGTGCCACGTGTCACCATCATAGAAGATTTGCTAAATTGCGCCTGACATGTGTCATCATCCTACGATGCCGACAATCATCATCTTTGCTATCTTGCGTCGTGCCACGTGTCGACATCTCAACGAGTTACTAATGTGCACCGGTGCCACGTGTCATCATTGACGCTGCCGACAATCACCCTCAGCGTGACGTAAGCAATGACGTCATGAACAGTGCCACGTCATCGGATAAGAATCTGAGCCGGTGAATCAGCAAGTGACACGTGTCACTGTAGCTGGCGTCGCGAGCAGAACCCTTTGGCGTCGCGACGTTGGACCCCTATCCCGCCTATAAATTGAGCTCGAGATTTCAGAAGTGTACACCTTCCTCTCTCTTTAATTCTTTCTAAAGAGAGAGTTTCTCTCTCTAGTTTCTTAAGTTTTAGTTTTTTAGTTTTGTAATAATTTTAATTACGTTTAGTAATAATAGTAATTTTACTTTTGAATAGTAGTAGTAATTTATTTTTACTTTACTTTTTACAGTTTTTACTATTTACCATGAGGAGGTAATTTCTCCAGCTATGGTAAAGGTATTCTTTTACTGTTATTATTTGATTAATCTCCCTTAAAAATAATATATTCACTATTTAAAATATTGACTTAAAAAGGATACCGCCAGATTGGTCGGTTGGTAATTAAATATTAATTCCGCCTTTATGGCTGGTTATTTTGGTCCGCCTTTATGGCTGGTTATTTTGGTTCCGCCTTTATGGCTGGTTAAACTTAATTTGAAGTTAATATATTATTTAAGGGAGATATCTAAATAGTATTTAGTAAAAGTAATTCCTTTTACTTTAGCATTTTTTTATTTTACTTTTCATTTTACTTTATGTTTTTTACTTTTCAGTATTTTACTTTTGTCTTTTACTTTTAAGTTTTACTAGTCCTAGTTATGTGTTAGTTACCTGGGGTTGTGATGACTTTAATATCACCAGTTTATAAGGGGTTATTTATAGTTTGGATAATTTAAAGGTTTATTTATTAAGTCTTAAGCTTAATGCTTCTTGTTGTCTGATCACCAATAAGATTGATGTGGTAAATATAAAAAAAACTAGACATAGGGATTTTAGGTTTCAGCCTTAGACTAATAGCCCACGATCTTCCTTGAGAATAGATAACCCTTTAATAGATTCCTTACAGGATAGGAATATACCTGTCGGGCGGGGGTAGCCATAATTGGAACTTAAACTTAATGAATCCAGATAATTTGGTTGACATAGACATATGGTTCAATTAGGTTAAACTGGGTATTTGTGTCTGACCATCGACAGAGGTTTACACATAATTTAGTGTTCCAGGTTAATAAATCAATATATTACTCAACTTTAAGATAACCACTTCATCTTTAAAATGATATTAAAAGAAATCACAACTTGGATCTTTGTGTCTTTTGTATTTTCCTTAGTATTTTCTTTTGTCTTTTTATTTATTTATTTATTTTGAAAATCCACAATCCACCAAATCAATCATGCAATCATTCTCTTCTCCCTTAATTAGATACCTGTAAATAAATAGATTCAATAATCAATAACAATAATAGGAATTAAGTCATCGTGGGATCGATATTTTTATACTACTTGAACGATACGTGCGCTTGCGTTATACGTGTGTGTTTACGCCGGTCAAGTTTTTGGAGCCGTTGCCGGGGACTTATTTTTCTTGAGTTATTAATTTTGAAGCTATCCAATTTACTTGTATCTAATTTTCTTTATTTTTATCTGTAATTTCTTTCTGTTTTCAGGTGATTGAACAAATGGAACAATATTGGGAGATTGAAAGATTACGAGCTTTACAAGAAGATACACCCCACATCTGGGAGCAACAGTCCGATTTTCTGTGGCCTGTTGAACAGCCTAATGATTATCACTGGATGCCAGAACCAATCAATGCTACATTTGTTCATCAGAACGAAATGGGAGAGTGTGATTTGTGATAGTAACCACCCGAGCGATCAATGTATATATCGATCAGAGTGGGGAGAATTTCTGGAGACAATCATGCTATGAAGAGCATCACATTTCACAGAGCCACATTTTCCATCTTATCCACCATCTACCTTTGATCTTTACCAACAACCAGAACCATCAGAGAAAAAGATCAGACACTTCACATGCTCAAAGATTGGTTCAAGGAAATGGAAACTCAATTTGATGCACAAATTCAGAGTAACGCAGATCCATACAGAAAATGACGGATCAGATCAGACAATTCACAGAAAACCAGAAAACTACATACCTCAAAAACCAGTCCAGATGACACTGATGAAGCCTTCAAGTACCCAGAGATCCACAATGACATTTCAACAGAGGATGAGGTGAACAGTATCAACAACCAGAGGTATCAGTTCAGGAGCCCGAACCGGCAAAGTCTCAAATGACTTTTATTATTCTGAATCTGACGAGGATGAAGCTGAACTGTTTGTACCAACTGCACCAACAAATGAGGATGGAATTCTGTGTCCTCAAAATGAAGATCTTGGAGATTGTTTTGCAATAATGTTCGAAGAAGATCTATCTGAGCCAATTATTTCACCCAGATCAGAGGATGAAGACCTAAAATCTGACATTTCTTCACATCCTCAGGTTGATAATTTTGCAGCATGCATTTCACAGATGACAGATGAAGAGCTGAATGCAGAAATTTTCAAATACATCTGTGAAGAAAAGATGGAACAAGAAACAGAGCAAATGGAGGAGCAAATGTCTGACCTTAATAAAGATCCAGAGCATTCAGGAGAAACATCGCTGTTTTGGGGAGTACAAATCAAAGATATCGCCCAGAAGCTTGACAGAATGGAACTTCCATTCCAAGTCAAGCACCATACGAGACCTTCTGATTTTCTTTCTTTCTTTGCAGGAACCACTGGAACAACAAGGAGTAAAAAGGTGGCTCAAGCACTGAATGACACAAAACTCTTTTTGCCACTTTACCGTTGGAAGAGACCCTTCAAAAGCAACGCTCACGGGATTGTCTTTAATCGGACATCCAAAACGACGCTGAAACCTCCTTGACAGATGGATTTCAGTCACGTCTGGCTGAAGACGAAAAAATTTTAGCGCTAGTAGGGAGGCAACCCATGCAATTGTCTTGTAAGTTCTGTTCATTTTGTCTTTTTTGTGTACTGTTTATATTTGTGTGAACTGTTTAATTTTGTGTGTTTTTTGTAGGGAAAGGCACAAACGAAGCATTTTAGACAGAATGAATGATTGTGTTTGGCAATCAAAGATGAGAAACAATTCATTTGCGATAGCTGTGTAAGGAATGAAATCTTGAGACACATCCTAATGAATTTATACTAAACGAGTGGTGTATTGCGTACACAATTCCGTTGCCTTAATTATTGCTTTGATTCGCTTTTCTGTAGTAATTATCTTTATTTTCGTAGACAGGATCCAGACTTTTTGACCTTTCACGATTTCTTTTGTTGTTTAGCTAACAAACGTCCTCTGGAAGATATTAGTGCTATTATTACTCACCCTTTTTCAGGTACTATAAATTCAGCCCGTCATTGCACTTTTGAAGACATCCAAAGTAAAAAAAAAAATGGAAGCCACTTCAAGAAGACGAGTTGAAAACATTTGTGTGTTTTGCGGTAGTACTGTTGGTACTAAACCACAATACATAGAAGCAGCACAGGAATTGGGTCGAGTTTTAGCTGCAAGGAATATGCACTTAATATATGGCGAAGGCAATCTCGCACTTATGGGGATCATTTCAAAGGCCGTACAGGAAGGAGGTAGTCACGTTTGGGTTTCACGCTTGGAGATCTGATCATCCCAAAACCCTTGGAGAGGCAAATCTTATTGGATCATCAAACGGAGAGGAACTGATCGTATCATGTATGTTGACGTTTAATAGAAATGATTAACCGTGATGATGCTTTTATGCTTTGCCAGGTGGCTTGGGTACATTGGAGGAAATTTTTATAGTTCTATCTTGGGCGAACCTGAACATACACCAGAAACCCATTGGACTGCTCAACGTTGATGGATTCTATGATTTTCTTTGTGTGTTTCTTGATGATGCTCGGAGAAATGGGTTCGTGTCAAAACCTATGAAAGAACTCATCTTCACTGCCAGACTTGCTCCGGATCTAATAGACCAACTCATAGCTTATGAACCACAAGTTGACCCTATCATTTCAAAGATAAATTGGTCTGAGGACGATCGTGTTAAGAGGCGTCGTGTTAATCTGGATCTTAACCTTTAATTTCCTGTAGATTTTCACCTAACCAGGTATTATTTTCTAAACTCTTCTTCTACTGTTTAAGACATTGGGGACAATGTCTCATTTAGGTTTGGGGGAGGAAATTAGTTGATTAATACCTTGTTTTTAGTTTGTGTGTTATTTTTATTTTTAGTTCAAAATTTTTCGAAAAATACAAAAAAATTGGAAAATTTTCAAAAAGTCTGTAAGGGTGTTTTAACACCTAGTGCCCTAAAACCAACTGGTTTGGGAGTCACTGGCCCAAAGCTCGTTACATGGATCAAAGATGCTGCAAAATTATATATA
>SKCR01006366.1:0-25277 GCA_019454045.1 Zanthoxylum bungeanum
TGGCCAAGGACTTGACATAGTCGTCAACTACTCGGGTGATTACTGGGGTGCATTAGCATTCTTCTGACAGGCATCACAAGCTCGGGTCACACTGAGTCCGTCTTGATGCATTGTTGGCCAGTAAAAACCTTGTCTGAACGCTTTGTGGGTGATAGATTTCCCGCCAGTATGACTCTTACAGATACCCTTATGGATTTTCCTCTACACATAATTAGCCTCCTCGGGCAAAAATGAGAACTCTGATTTTTCAGCTTCTTCGTTTCATTTCTGTCCCCTAGTAAAACCTGAGACTTCACGTACTTCTTGATCTTCCAATGATCTACCTCAATGCCTCTCATGCTAACCAAACCATGTACACTAAAAAATTCCCGAGAATACTCCAAAAGTACAATTCTCTGGATTTAGTCTCATTTCATGTCTCCTTAAAATTTCAAATGTTTCCCCGAGGTTCTTCAAATAGTACTATGGCAATATTGTCATTGTTATCATGTCATCGATATAGACCTGCTTTGTCTTTTCGATGAGGGGCTTGAAGACTTGGTTCACTAATCTTTGATACGTTGCCTTAGCATTCTTCAGCCCGAAAGGCATCACCTTGTAGCAATACAACCCTTGATCCATGATAAAGACTGTCTTTTCCTTATCCTCGGGGAATATTTTGATCTGATTATACCCTGAGAGCGCATCCATGAAACTTAGCAGACCATGGTAGGCCGTTGAATCCACCAATTTGTCCATTTTAGGAAGTGGAAAGCTATCATTTGGACAAGCGTTGTTCAAATCGGAGAAATCCACACACATTCTTCACACGCCATTGGCTTTCTTCATCAAGACCACATTTGATACCTACTATAAATACTTGACTTCTCTTATAAATTCGGCTTGCATCAACTTATCTACCTCTTTTTTGAATGGCCTCGTATCGTTCCTGATAGAATGTCTTATTCATCTACTTCACCGCCCTATGAGCCGGGTCTATTGATAGGCGGTGACTGATGACCCGATGATATATCCAGGCATGTCTTTGTGGCTCTATACGAAGACATCCACATATTCCATTATGAAGTCTATAAGCTTCTTTTTTAGACTTTGCTCCAGCCCGACCCCCACATTGACTACTTTATCCGATCCAAAGAGCTTCACTGACTCTAGCTCTTCTCTGGCTCCTCCATACTAAGTGGGATCCTCGGGTAGGGGATTGGCGGACAACACTTCAACTGCATCCTATTCTATTTTCTTCCTCTTTCTACGCTGCGAGATCATCAATGTACAAGGTTTCTTTGGATGTGGCTGCAAAACAGCTCCTGGCCACTTTCTGGCTACCGTAAATTACCCCGACCCTATCCCTAGTCGAGAATTTCAAATTCAAGTAGTAGCTCGACATAGATGCCATTGATTTCATCATGAAAGACCTCCGTAAATTCACCTGGTAGCTACTTAGACAATCTACCACAGTGAAGTGCATAATTATAATCTAAGTATGGGCTATTCCAAAGGTCATTGTCAGCTTTACCCAAACTAGTGGGACAACTATAGATCCACCAAACTTGTACAACGGGGTTCCATCCTATATCAAAATGGTAAACTCCACTCCCAGCCCATTCAAGGCGTAATTGGATATGATGTCCACGACGCTACCAAGGTCCACCGGTATTCTAGCTACCACCGAACCACCGATGTTGGCCTTGATTATCAGTGCGTCATCATGAGCGTAACTCATCATTTAAGCATCCTCCTTTGTAAACATTATTGGCACCGGTCTTGACTTATGAATTCTTAAAGCTTTCTCAATGGTCATTACCTTACGGCTATTGATTCATCAATAAATCTTCCTTGCCCAATTTGAGTCCCCTACTAACGTTCTTCCCCCAGCAATGATAAACGTAGTCCACTGGTCTCTTCTCTGTCTCGACTTAATGACCTCATAATCAATTCATTCTTTAAGGTAGTTGTTCCTCACCAGGTCCTCCACTTGTTCCTGAGGTAGCCATTCTTCTATGCGATGGATGTCTGGGCTTGATTTTTTCTTCTCCCAAGTTGTACCTCCTCGGGCAATATTCTATTCTTCCTCCAACAACACAAACCTTATTGCTTGTTACAAGGTCCTTCAGTCATCTGAGACCTCCTCAATCCTAAGGTGGGACCATAATCTCCTAACCCTCAATGCACCCTTAAAGCTTTCCAACACCTTCGGGGACTCATATGCCTCATACTTCCAATACCAGATTATGGTATCTATCAATGAAGTTCTTCAGTGGCTCATTGTCACATTATTTTACCGTCCTCAGTGACCCAATTATTTCCCTGGGTACACACGCCCATTTGAAGTGGCGCACAAAATAGTTCATTTACTAGGAGAAACTGCTGATAATTCCAGGAGTCAGATTCTTGAACTATAAACTGGCTGGTCCTCCCAAGGTCAGTGGAAAAACCTTACAGACTGTTTCCCCGACCATTCCTTGGATCTCTATGAGCATGATGAATTTCTCAACAAGAGACTTAGGGTCTGTATTACCCTTATAGATGTCCAATACGGGCATGGAAAACCTCTTCAGGAACTTCAGTTTTAATACTTCCTTTGTGAATGAAGATGCTATTTCCATGTCTTGATCATCTCGAGTACCTAATCATGTGCTCATCTCCCATCGCCTTGTCTTTCGTTAGAACCCACTGCGCAATTGGCCCTCGGTATCCTCTCGACCTCTGTTGAAGGCTTCCTCATATTCCCTTCTCTGAGCATGGTATTTCCTCCCACTTGAAGCTTTATACCATTTTCTCTGATAATGGCATAGGTCACTCTCCCCCAAAGTAGGGGCTGTTACTGGATAATTCTGAGGTTCATATTTTGTCATGCCTCTCCTCGGGCTCCTATACTAGCTCGACACTGGCCACGACAACCGACTTATCTTTTTGGGGGTTTTTTCTTCTGGTCTCTTGTTTCACTTCTCCACCCACTGGTCTCCTCCCATTAGTAATTTCCTTTTTCCTGCAACTAGTCCCCACATGAGCATGATTTCCTGATTTCTTCTCTAATTTCTCCACTTTCTCCATCATCGCCTTCATAAAGGCTTGGGTTGCCTCTCTATCCTCTATGGCTTTCTCCCTTTCTAAGTGAATGTTCTCATTCATCTTTTTCATCCACTCCGCTATTGAGGCATATGGAGCTCTATGATTATAATCCCCTGTCATCGTCTTAGTGTGTTGTATTACATTTTGGAGTGATCCCCATAGACGGCACCAACTTTTGACGATTATTTTTCCTTTTAAGGTCAATATGGGAAATTAACCCCTCGAACAAACCTCCCTCAGTTGTAAATTTGTTTGGTTAGTAGGGAACCAAAGGAAACTAACCGATGCGTAATCACACGCGTATAACGTAAGCATACGTATTTGTTCAAGTAGTATAAAAAGTATCGATCCCACGATGACTTAAAACCTAAGCTATTAATTTATGAAGCCAAATTTCACGACTATCTAATGGATTGATTGTTTGATTGGATAGTGACTTAAATTTAAAACAAGTAAATAAAATTTTACGAAAGTAAATTGATGAAAATTCAAGATTATTAAACTATCCAGGGTTGTGAATCTTTCCCATATTTTTTTAAAGATGAAGTGGTTATTTTACGTTGTGTAATATATCGGTTTATTAACCTGTAACACGAAATTATACAAAAGCCTCTTCCGATGGTTAAATACAAATACCCAATATAACTTTATTAATAATATTCCTATGTCAACCAAGTTACCTGAATTCATTAAGATTAAGTTCCAATTATGGTTAACCCCGCCCGACAGGTATATTCCTATCCTGTAAGGAAATCTATTAAAGGGTTATCTATCCCCAAGGAAAATCGTGGGCTATTATGTCTAGGGTTTAAACCTAAAATCCCTTTTCCGAGTTCATTTTAAGTTTACCAAATCAATCTTATTAATGGCCGGTTAACAAGAAGCATTAAGCTTAAGACTCAATAAATAAACCTTTATATTACCCAAACTGTAAATTAACCCCTTATAAACCGGTGATATTGGAATTCATCACAACCCTAGATAACTGACTTAGTTACGACACATATTTATGGGTAGTAAAAGCTTAAATAAAATAAAAGACATAAAATAAATTACTGAAAATTAAATACTGAAAAGTAAATGACGAAAAGTAAATGCTGAAAGTAAATTGCTGAAAGTAAATTACTGAAAAGTAAATTGCAGAAAGTAAAGACTGAAAAGTAAAGAAAAGAAAGTACGTTTGCGTAAAAGTAAAATAAATTAATTATAGAACTGAAAATAAATAAACAAGATACAAACTTCTGACGTCATCCAATGCCACTTACCCATCATTATAGCTATAACTCTCCTTAACCATCCTTAATCTAGCCAACCAGATCAGCCTAATTCTCTACACTACACTAGCCTATAGTATCCTCTGGAGGCCTATGGCGGTTCTACTCTGCATCTGCACCAACCTATGGTGGCTGACTGGGGCTACTTCCAATGAGAACTGTTCATTTTCTGCAGTCATCATTAGCCTTTTAGAAGTACACGTTCCTACTTAGGGCATACGTCACACGACCTCAGTACCGGTCGGCCTGTGATCCCATCTTCATTTCTTTGGTCTGCATATCGTGGAAGATGATATTAATCAAAGTTTCTTCTAACTTTATCCAAACAAGTCGGGTTGCCAGATAATGTACTTTTCGGGTTGGTCCCTACACATTCTCAGGAAACCTCAAATTGTCACCATTAACAATGCTAATATTCTTGGGAGAACTCAACTGTACCACTAGGTCGGGTCTCTCTGTTAAAACCTCAACTCTTTTTGGGTCTTTACCATCCACTTTTGGCTAAGTACAATCTCCATCCTACCCATTTTTGGTACTTGAACCGTCCTCGGGGTAAAACAACACCATCAACAGAAATTAAGTCATCAAAAAACATAATCGAGTTGGTTTTCAACCCTCAAACCTTGAGGAAATTTAGAAGTTAATTAAAAATATATTTGAATTTTTCTATCACCTTACTTTTAAAAAAAAAGGAGAGAAATTTAAGTCTCACATTCACATCACTCTTATATTCCCTACAATCTTACTTATTATATAGGAAACAATATAAATTTAATGTTTAGTCATGTTTTAGATAATTTATTATAGAAAATTTCTATTTCAAAATTTATTTTCTCATTTTCTCATTTTTTTAAAGTTTATTCCTCTTTAATTTTTTTTTTTACTAGTAAGATGTTTGACTTAATTTTCTTCCCATTTACTCTTATCCCCTTTATTATTATTTATTTTTTTTTTGTTTTTGTTTTAAAAGTAAAGGATGGGCAAGTTCAAATATATTTTAAACACATTATCTCCTTTATGATTTCAACTTAGACATTGTAATTTGAAATCACTTATTTTTACTTTTAAATACACTCTAAATATTAATTCGTCTTTGATATTTTTGGTATGTGGATGAAACCACTTATTGTCATACGTGACTATGTTTAAAAAAGCCAAGCACCTAATTGATAGTTATCGTGTGACTTATTTTAAAAAAAGTCACAATCATAAAGTGATTGAGGTCATAAATGTGACTGAGGCGCACCCATGAATAAATTATCAATCTTCCAACTGATAGTCACATTGTGATTGTCGTTAAAATACGCACTCCTAATTGATAGTTATTGCATGAGACATGCCCATGACTAAATTATCAGTCACTGAACTGATAGTCACATTGTATGTGATTGTGAATATGACATAAGATAAGTAATGTGATTGAGAGACATTTATGTTCTAAATTAAAAAAAAAATAAAGAAATTTATTTTTTAAACGCACATATCCCATAATGGGGAGTGTTTTTTTTTTTTTTTTTTTTAATATTTTTTGTTATTTTCTTGTTCCTTTTACCAATCTCACACAAAAGTATTATTATTATTTTTACCTAGAAATAAAAAGCCCAAGGGTAGTTTACGAGTGCTGTCAATCTCAGGGTGGTATAACTATTAAAAAATAATTAGGAGAAAACATTTCGGCATGTCTTGTTTTGTTTGTAGTGCCAAAATCTTTGTTGGAGGCGCCCTTCTTATTTTATGTCCTTGACACTCTTTGGCCCTCTCGCATTTAACCAGTAAACAAACAGAACCCAACACTTCCTCCTTGTCTTCATACACCTCTTATATTCTTCTCTATCTTTTTATTTATTATATTACGCAACACAATAGTGTTAAATATGAATAAGATGTCGACATGATACATCATGCATGATTAATAAACTTATCAATTTCATTTTTGGCACGATTACATATTTAATAAACCGATTGTAAATGTGTAATTTTATCGTAAATGCGTAATAAGGTGATGTTGATATGATTACAAGAATTTTATTCGTGCAATAATTGATAAATAGATAATCGTATTCACTACAACAATTATGGCTTTTAGCGTCGAAACAACTTTCGACGCAAAAAAACAATTTTAGCGTCGTAATTAATATTCGACGCCACATATCAAGATTTTAGCGACGAATATCATTTTTGACGCCAAATATTCAACTTTTTTCGTCGAATTCACTTATCGACACTAAAAGTATGACTTATAGCGTCGAAAATTATTCGACCCTAAATTATTTTAACTATTCCAATAATTTTTGGCGTCGACATAAAATTGCGACGCTAAATGTTATACTTTTAGCGTCAAAAATCCTATTCGACGCCAAAAACTAGAAATTTAGCGTCGACGAAGTAGCGTCGCTAAAGGTTTATGAAGATTCCACCGACAATCCTTTAATCTTTAGCGTCTAAATTTAAGCCGACGCAAAAAATCTGAAATTTAGCGTCGAAATAGAAGATTCGACGCTAAAAATCAGACAATTAGCGTCGAATTTAATGTTTCGACGCTAAATATAGATTAAAATGCAGAATGCCACCAACCCTTCTCCCCCTCTGTTTTTTCTCTCATTCTCTTCATTTTCATCCTCTGAAATCTGAGAATCTCTCCTCTGCAACCTCACAACTCTCCTACAAATTTTCAATAAAATTGTAATCAATTATCCATAAGGTAAATCTTCTTTCATATTTCTTTATTATTTTCAATTTTTATGATTATGTTATTATATACTTTTTGTTAGTGGTTTATGATTCATATATGTAGATTAAGTTAATTAATTAACTAAATAGAATTTTTCTGTAAACTATATATTTTTCAACTAAATATATATGTATATGCTTAAATAAATAATTAATGAATTAGTAATGTTGATGAGTGTAATATGATATTTAATAATTATAATATTATATTTAGGTATTTAAACATCCTAATAATAGAGATAAAAATCGAAAACGTCAACCTGAAGAGTTGAATTTGACAGGAAAGAGTATTTTCTTTGAGTTGGAATATTGGGGGACTCTGACTTTGCGACTTATTTGGATGTAATGCATATAGAAAAAAACATTTGTGAGAGTTTAGTGGGCAGACTATTCAATATTCCGGGTAAGACAAAAGACACTGTAAATGCTAGATTTGACCTACAATATCTTAGAATTCACAGTGAATTGTATTTACAAGTCACTTCTCGAGGTCTTATTAAGCCACTTGCTAGTTATGTGCTCACTCAATCAGAGAGAAAATCATTATGTGATTGTCTTAAAATGGTTAAATTTCCTGATGATTATGCATCGAATATTGGGCGTTGGGTCAGAGATGATACAATAACGGGATTAAAGAGTCACGATTGTCATGTGCTTCTTGAGATTCTCCTTCCTGTTGGCATTCGACCTTATCTCCCCCCGAATGTATGCGACGTCGTACTTGATCTATGTGGCTTCTTTTAACAATTATGTCAGAGGACATTAACCACATCTGTTATCGACAAACTTGAGCGAGGAATTGTGATAATCCTATGCAAGCTGGAGCGAATTTTGCCACCCACTTTTTTTGATTTGATGGTACATCTGGCCGTGCATTTACGGCTGAAGCTAAGAAGGGAGGTCCTGTCCATTACAGATGGATATATCCCATTGAGAGGTACTATATATTCAGTTTTAAATATTACATTCTTAAATTTTTTATTTTCATTAAATTTATTATTAATGCAAATTTGTTGTCATATCTGTAGGGCTCTGAGATATTACAAAAAATATGTTAAAAATAAGGCACGACCTGAAGGGTCAATAGCAGAAGCTGTTGTAATAATTGAAGCAATAACATTTTGTTCGATATACATGCAGAATATTGAAACTCATTTTAATCGTCGGCCACGAAACTATGATAGAGATGCAAGTAATAAGCAAGATATCACAGTCTTCCGTCAAAATTGCAGACCATTTGGAGCAGTAGGTGTGAAATTACTAACTTTTGAGGAAGTTCAAGGTGCATATTGGTTTATATTGAGTAATTGCGATGAAGTGCAACCGTATTTAACGTAAGTCTATTGAGACAACTGTAAGGCCTAACATAACTATATTTTTTTTGCCATACATTAACCTAACTCATTTTTTGTAGGCAACATATTACAATGCTACAATGTGGTGGTGACCATAACCTTGATGGAACAGAAAAAAAATAATTTCCTAATTGGTTTAAGACAACTGTAAGGCCTAACATTGTATATTTATTTTTATCCTAAAATTAAATATTTCAGTTTGATATAAACACACATATATTTCTTTCATTGTTAGATAAACAACCAAATGCAAAATGGTCAATTGGACTCGTCATCCTCGTTGGTTTCCTTGGCTTATGGGCCTCAAAAGCAGGCTTATGAATACAGTTGATGCATTGTGAACGAAGTTAGATTTCATACCGAACATCGAGATGTTTCTCATGTGACTCAGAATTATGGAATTATAGTCCAAGGAGAACACGGCTCAGATAATATTGACTTCTATGGAGTGTTGCAATCAGTCATTGAGTTGATATACAGACCCAGACGACATATTGTGCTATTCGAATGCAAATGGTTTGACACAAATACAAGAAAGAGGAGAATTCAAGTTAGTAATCATCTAACGTCAATTAATGTTCAACATTTTTGGTACAAGAATGATCCATACATTTTTTGTACCTAAACACGGTCAGTGATATATATATCTGATCCAAAGTTAGGAAATGGATGGATGGTGGTAGAAAAGTTACAACATAGGGGCATTTGGGACACGCATGAGAAAGATAATGTTCCAATATCAGATGATACACAAGAAGTCTCTGACAACTTCGAAGTTCCTGAACATATATTTCATGCACCAAATGTCACCGTTATGAAAATATCACATTAGCTCGAGATAATACAGACGTTGATATAATTCCTCATTCTGAAGTTAGCGTGGAAATAGCAAGTGAGATAAGAATTTGACACTGAAGATGACTTTGAGTCTAGTCATGAATCCTCAAATACCGAAGATAATAGTGATTAATGAAGTCAGTGTATGATGTGATTGATGAATAATTTTTATTATTATAATATATGGTTGTTGTTTGAATTATTATTTAAATATGGTTGAAAGATTGTCGTAATTATTAATAGTATAATTCATATATTTGTTATTATTATTATTAATGGTAGCAATTTAGCGTCGAAATAGAATAGTCGACGCTAAATATTAGACATTTAGCGTCGAAATAATAATCGACGCTAAATGTTATACATTTTGCGTCGATGTTATATAATTCGATGCTAACTAAAAAAATTAAATTTCCCCAAAAAATAACCCTAATTTTTTAATAAGCCACCAACTTTTTAGCGTCGAATTATTCGACACTAAAAGCAAATAATTTCGACGCTAAATGTCCCTTAAATCCCTAAAACCAGTGTCATCTTCTTTCTCGGCTCAAACGACCAAAAACCTGAAAATACCGAAGATAATCTGAAGCAAGCTCCAGACGACTTTACTTGTTAGTGTTTCTTGTTGTGGTTTGCTTACCAATCGTGGTGGGTTTTCTTTGTTGGCGATTGAGCTTCATGTACTTGTTTGTTTCTGTCTTGGAATTTATTCAGGTGTTATTCTTTTTTTTTCTTAAGTAAACAATTTTACTGTTAGAAACATATGGAAAGAAACAAAAATATTGGTGGCAATAGTTGGGTATTGATGATGATGATGAATAACGTGCGTATTGATGATGATGATGAATTTGATGATGATGATGAATTTGAATTTGATGATGAATTTTATGATGATGATGAATTTGATGGTATTGATGATAAAATGCAATTGGATGATGATGATGAATTGTGTCTTATACAGAACAGCAGCATTTGCTGCTGTTATGGACCTGAAATGGCTAAATGTCGTAGTCATAGGGGCATCTTCTTCCATTGTTCCTATTGGGATTGGGATAGTCGTTTCTGGGACGGCCCCCTATTAAGTAAGTCCGTGTAATCTTAGTTCGGAAAGATAGAAGGAACCCGAGCCAACAAGTCATTGGGTTAGAAAGTGCTAGCAATCTTACTTAGCTTAGGAGAAATGCCATTTCTCTTGTTTAGCCAAGAATTGCTCAAGCTGAATCAGCTTCCAGTCTTTAATAAGTCTTGTTGAATGACTATGTGTCTATGGGAATCCGCATCAGGGTAGGTGTATTTGGTCTTAACCTGAGACTTACATCACTAGTACTTGCGACAATCAATACCCTTTGGTTTTGGTCGTCCGAGACTTTAACATGTTATGTGTACGCCTCTTCTAGGTTTATTGAGAATCGTAGTGTATTGGGTGTGATGTCAAGACGGAAGTATCACTTCAGTCATTTGGAGATGATGATCACGCAGTGATACATAACCGGTTCTCTATTATGTTGCAACTATCGGGATAATATGACAAGGTCATGATTATCCGATTATAGAGACTAGTTGCTTGTGATCCGATATATGCTTCGTACGGGGTAGACATTATTCCATCCCCAGGACTTGCATGCGATATCTGATACTGGATAGTAATATGCAATACTACGTATACTACGTATATACGCATGTCATAGATTATATATTCCTTAAAGAATATTTCTGGAGAATTGGGTAGGCACAAGCGCTTTGCTAGAAGCCACCATGTCTCGTAAATCGGTAAGAACGTGGTAAGGTACGCACGTGTTCGGATAGTCGGACGACCGGATTTATTACCAACATATCCAGGGATCTCATGGGTCGCTTCCCGAAGATTCACCGATGACGTATGACTCGAACATAATTAATCTAGGATTAATTATAAGAGAGAGAAAATTAATCTAGGATTAATTGCGGAAAGATTTTATCTGGGATAAAATTCTATTTGAAGAGAGAGAACGATTAATTTGGAATTAATCGCTTAAATAATATATTCAATGAAATTAGATTTCATAACGGAATTAAAATTGGATTTTAATTCGGGCGAACGAATTAATTTAGAATTAATTCGCGAGCGACTTTAATAGTAATTTTGCTAGGCATAATTATTTAATTAAATTTGATTTAATTAAGTCGCAACGAAAAATTTGTTAATTCGGAATTAACGAATCCGAGCCCAGAATGTGTTTGCGGCCCACTCGGATTTGAATCGAGTGGGGCCCACCACAAGTCACATCACTTGTCACTTTACTTAATTTTTGGTGATGGAATTTGGTAATGGTTGGTGACTTGTAACTTACACAACTTGAAAGGATTGAGTGACTTTTACCAACTTTGGAAGATTTGGTATATCATTATTTTGGTTTTTGAAAGTCAATTACAACACTTTCACTCAACTCTCTCATCTCTTCTCATTCACGCCCAAAAGCACTCTCTCTCCAGTTTCCTGGCTTGGCCGAGAGTTACAAGAAGAACAAGGAAGATTTTGTTGCAAAATTTTCATAGAGCCAGCACTCAAAGGATCATACAAATGTGATAGGGAAACTTCTCCCATAGAGTTTGGAATCTCATTCTTCAAGCTTGGAGCTTCAACATACAAATCAAGAGGAGCTTGGAGCAACTTCAAAGGAGAAAATTTTTGAACTCTACACCTACATCCAACCGAACTTTGTAAGTATATTTCCGCTATACTTCATTACGTATTCACATGATTTTATGCTTTAAATGATCTTGGTTTGTTCATTAGAACCCAATACGTACGTGTTAGGGTTGGTGCTCCCAGTGCCAATCCGGATCGTATTAATGTCCGATTCATTAATGAGCGGTTCAATTTTCCATAATATTACTAATTTTACTGGTAGCACCCTTGTCTTTTATACACTTATTCGATCTAATCTCGATTAGATTGAAACTGAATCTGATTCAGTGATACGTGTATATTAGACAAAGACCCTAGGATTTATAGTATAGTGCGCAGTTACAACGTAGTTTGTAATTGACATTGGGAAGTGCACTATTAGTTGTATATCCTTAAATAAAGTTCATGGTCAAGATTTGCGCGTCTGGATGAGGGGCAGAGTGTCAGCCCACATGTTCTTCAGATGATCGATGTGATCGATTAATTGAGGCAACATAATCTCATCTTGAATGAAGTCTCCTCGGTAGGAGTGTCATTCTTGGTTCACTGCCAGCTTCATTTCGCCAGTTCGTGATGTCTTCAACATGCACGGGACTGTCTGTACCTACCAGGAGCTACATAGGATGTTTCTCACGGTAGAAGAGGACCTTAAGAAAGGGAGTACCGACTCGCCCTCCTAGAACTACTTCTCTTTCGGTTTCTTCCCAAGGATGGTCCAAGGGAAAGAACAAGAAAGGCAGAAAGAAGAAGAAGGCTTTTGGTCCTCAACAACAGGCGAAGATTGCAAGCCCAAAAGGGCTCCGAAGACAAATGCCACCACTACGGAAAAGTTGGGAACTGGAAAAGGAACTGTCCTGATTACATTGCCCAAGTGAGGAGAGACAGAGCTTCTACATCAGGTACTTTTATTTTTCCAGTTATTGATTTATCTTTGGCTTGTGAAGCCGTTACATCCAGCTGGATTTTTAGATTCTGCTTGTCCCATTCACATTTGCAATTCGTTGCAGGTGCTGAAGGAAAGTAGGAAACTGAAGCCTGAGAGATGTAGTTGCGGTTCGGAGTGGGGACTCTTTGGATGCAGTTTGCAGTGGGAGTATGCGAGATCTCATTGCCAAATGGGACACTTTTGTTATATGACTGTCATTTTTGTACCGGGATGTGTCGCTAATATTATATCACTTTTTGTATTGGATACAGAAGGCTATTGTATTAATATTAAGAATAGTTCTTTGTATTTATATGATAAAAATAATATTCAGATCCTTAGTTGTCCAAACCAGCATGGTCATTATACATTGCAAACTTCAAAAGATATATTAAAATTCTGGAGTTAATAAACGTAGTTTACCTGTAATTAATAATACTGAACTTTGGCATATGAGACTTGGTCACATTGGCGTTAAACGCCTTACCCAATGGTAGGAATGGTTTGAATCAGATCTACCATTGAGCCGATCCACCTTGTGAATCCTGTATTCAGGGTAAGATGACCAAAGCCCCATTTTCTGGTGTTGGACACCGCGCCACTAATTTACTGGAACTCGTACATTCTGATGTATGTGGTCCACTAAGTCAAACTGCTCACAGTGGTTATTTGTACTTCGTTACCTTTTACGATGATTTATCACGGTATGGTTATGTGTATTTGATGCGACATAAATCGGAAACCTTTGAAAAGTTCAAAGAGTTCCGAAATAAGTAGAAAAACAACTGGTAAATTATATTAAATGCTTCGATCAGATCGAGGCGGTGAATATATGAGTGGTGAGTTCATGGATTATATGAAGGAGAATGGGATTCTCCGCTCAATATCCCTCCAAGGTACACCACATCACAATGGTGTATCTGAAAGGAGAAATCGGACTTTATTGGATATGGTCCGATCGATGTTGAGTTTCACAGATTTGCCATATTACTTAGGGGGCTACTGTCTCTTAACAGCCGCACATCTTTTGAATAAGATTCCTTCAAAGGCTGTTCCTACGACACCGTATCAGATATGGTTCGGTAGGATACCAAATCTTAATTATATTAAGGTTTGGGGTTGTCCTGCCTATGTCAGGGTAACTCAGCAAAGTAAGCTTTCGCCTCGAGGGCAAAAGTTTAGGTTTGTTGGATATCCCTCGAACACGAGGGGATATCTGTTCTATGATACCGAGCATCGAAATGTGCTCGTAGCTCGCTTCACAAAATTTTCTAGAAGTAGAATTTTTGTCAGAAGGTGGTGATCATAGACAGGTTGAGCTTGATGAAGTCCAACCTGAAAACAACGAACCAACGGAGGAACCTGAAGTTCAAGTAATGAAGGACCTTCAACACACACGCTCCCGTAGGTCAGAAAGGGTATCTATACCTCCTGAACGCTTGTATTTGATACAGAAAAGAGTCTGGATGTTCTCTTAGTTGAAGAGACAGATCCTTTCACCTATAGAGAATCGATGTTGGACATCGACTCCGTGAAATGGCAAAGTGCCATGAAATCCGAGATAGACTCAATGCATGAAAATCAAGTTTGGGACTTGATTCCGCTTCCCGAAGGAATTGTTCATATCGGTTGTAAATGGGTTTACAAGAGGAAGAGGAAACTTACAAGGCCCGACTGGTAGCAAAAGGTTACACGCAGCGACCTGGCGTCGACTACGATGAAACTTTTTTGGCCGGTAGCAATGCTTAAGTCTATCCGATTTTGCTTTCTATAGCTGCGTATCATGACTACGAGATTTGGCAAATGGATGTCAAAACGGCTTTTTAAATGGATTTCTTGATGAAGAAATCTATATGGAACAGCCGGAAGGTTTCACATCCAGCGAAACCTCGGGTATGGTATGTAAGCTTAAGAAGTCCATTTATGGACTTAAACAAGCTTCACGAAGTTGGAATCTTTGATTCGATGAGATTATTAGATCGTCTCGTTTTCTCAAGAATTCGGAAGAATCCTGTGTGTATCAGAAGGCCAGTGGGAGCATGGTCGTATTTTTAGTCCTATATGTTGATGACATCCTAATCATTGGGAATGATTTAGGAATGTTGCAAAGCGTCAAAGCGTACCTCTGTAAGATTTCTCCATGAAGACCTGGGAGAAGCTTCCTATGTTTTAGGGATAAAACTCTATAGAGATAGACAAATGAGGCTGATTGGGTTATCCCAATCATGTGTAGATAAGATCTTGGAACGGTATAGCTTTGGTAACTGTAAGACAGCAAACATACCATTCAGACATCGGATTCATCTTCTAAGAAGATGTGTCCACAAACAGAAGATGAGAAGGTTAGAATGTCTAACCAACCTTAGCTTCGTGTTTGGGTAGCATAATGTATGCCATGTTATGTACAAGGCCTGATATCAGTTTTCGCTGTTAGCGTAACTAGTCGATATCAGTCCAATCCAGGTAATGACCATTGGATGGCCATTAAACATATCCTAAAGTATCTTAAAGGTACTAAGGATAAGTTAATAATTTAATGGAGGAAAATGAACTGAAGGTTATGGGTATACGACTCCGATTTCCAATCGGATCCCGATGATAGAAAGTCTACATCTGGATTTGTCTTACACTTAACGGAGGTGCAGTTTTGTTGGAAGAGTTCCAAACAGGGATCGACAGCTGATTCCCCACTGAGGCGGAATATATTGCAGCTTCTGAAGCTGCAAAAGAGGCTGTGTGGATAAAGAATTTATCACAGAATTGGGAGTTGTCCCAAGTATCGAGAATGCGATTCCGTTATACTGTATAATACTGGAGCCATTGCGCAAGCAAAGGAATCGAGGGCGCATCAGAAGTCGAAGCATGTGGAACGCAAGTACCACATCATTCGAGAGATCGTGTCGCGAGGGATATTGTAGTGTGCAAGGTACCGAGTGAAGATAATGTAGCAGACCCGCTGACGAAGGCCATACCTCCGAAGTTGTTTGATAAACACGTGGAGTCAATGGGTATTAGATATAATCGATATTGGCACTAGAGCAAGTGGGAGATTTTGTTGGGGTTGGTGCTCAGAGCGCCAATTCCCGGTTGTATTTAATTTAAATACTTCTGTAAAACATTATTATTATGAATAATATATGCAGTTTCTATAATATAATCTATCTTTCTATATGGTAAAGACGTAATGACCCGAGAATGATTAGTCATGATACAGTTGCAAAAGCGTCGCAACGGACATTGAGAAGTATCATGACGTTGTCATTCTCAGACAGTTCCTGGTCAAGGTTTACACTACTTGGTCAGTATAGTAAACCCGTTGAGACCGGTATATGTCGTATACTGGAATATATGATTCCAATGGTTTCTCAATGAACCATTAGTCTTGGAGACTAGTATAGACGTGTAGGTGTTATAGCGGAGATAAACACTGAACGACTCACCGAAGATTCTTAATGGATGGTACACCAGTGTCAATAAGAATCTTCTTGGGTTGAGTAGCACTTGTGATTCTTAGACTTGAGATGCCATTGTGGGCACATAAGACATCTTCTACACTTAGACGGCAGTCACGTCACCGATCTATTTAGATCAGACATCCGCCTGTTCGTTGGGTGTGGACAGATCCTCAGGGTGTTCTATGTGTATCAAGATAGGATCCGTCAGTTCTGTGTATCAGAGCATAGGTAGTCCATATGATTAGAAATCAGATAAAACCATGGGCCCGTGGTAAAGTTTAGAAGCTAGTTCTAAACATTCTTTTTGAGATTGCTAATAGAATAGTCGACTGGATAATCCCGATAGAGAGATTGACGTTTACATCTATATCTCTGGGATTTATCCGGATACCTGTGACAGAGGAATTATACATTTGCCATGACCTCGACCTGTATGGTTCAGCGAGATTATCCGTGATTGTCATAATCTACGGGTGGATAGATTATGGACACGAAATTTGATTTCGTGACGGATATACCTGAACCTAGAGAGTCTCAATAATGAAACATACTCGTTGAGCACTAGAGCAACATAAATAAATAATATTGATTATTTATAAAGTCGTTTAATGGTTAAACGCAAGATACATGCTAAACAGGACTAAATAGTCATTTGCTTAATTATTGTGTATTTACATTTAATACTTGATTAATTTAAATACACATTAATAAATAGTCAAAATGAGTTATTTGACTTATTTCTAAATGAAATTATGTTTTTAATATTAATGTAAATATTATACATATATTTAATATATTTGTATTGATTAATTAATTATTATTTAATTGTTAAATGATTAAATTAATTAAAATATAAATATCTTACATTAGGATATTTAAAGTTAATGATGTTAGTTGCAATTGTTGACTTAAATAAATATCTAATAAAGTTGTTATTTAGATATTTAGGCAAGTTGACCAAATTGACTTGAAATGAAATTGAAATTAATTTCCTTGTTTTTGCCTTAGTCATTTTCGGCCAAAGGCCAAATAGAACAAGTATAAATTGATTTTCATTTCATGATACACTTAACCAATACACATTTCACAAAAAGAATTCTCCATTGAAGAAACTTAAAGGAAGCTTGAGAAAGAAAGAAAGATCAAAGAAAAGCTTGATTTTAGTAAGTTTTTTCCAACTTATTATTAGTAAGGAAATTGTTCCTTAGGATCTAGGCTTCAATATATGATATCCTTAGGTTATTTCTTTCTTTGTTCTTTGTGGTTTTTGTTGATGGAAATTTTGGTGAAGGTTTAAAGCATGTATGATGAAGGAAGTTTGTGACTAGTGTAGTTGTAAACATTCTTTTAAGGTTTTAGAAACCAAGTTGCTAATCTAGAGTTGTTGACCCACTCTTAAATGACCTAGATTTGATCTTTTGAGTTGTTTCATTGTGTTGAGACTTGAATTAGATGTAAGATTGATGATTGAAACAATTGATTTAATGTATATGGCCTAATTTGTCCAATTTGAGGAAATTGAAAAATTAGGGTTTATGACTAACCCAAATTTGGGGGTTTTCATATATGTTGTGTATTTGTGTATGTATATGATGCATATAAAGTTTCATGTTGATTGGATATCATTTGGATGTGTCTTGAAGCATGAAAGTGCAAAATGAACAAATTGGTACCAAATGGAGGCTCACGGCCTTGATAGGAAATTGGGGATTCTTGTGGTTTGGTGTTTTGATGTTTTGAACATGCTAAGTTCATCTTAGAAATGATTTAGAATCATTCAAAATTGATTGGATCAATTTCGGACTAAAATGGACAAAATACCATATAAGGGTAATTTGGTAATTTCACTTGAATATGATTCATTTGAAATTTTGTTTTCATAATTTGATTATGGGCAATTATAATAAATATGTTTATTTAATTAATCCAAGAAAAAGTTTTGAAATTTGAAAAAAGGATTTTCACCGCTTCCGCTGCGTTACCGGATTCACCCCCTAAATAAACCCTACAGCTAATACTTGCGACAATCAATGTACTTTAGTTGAGGTCGTCCAGGGCTTTAACAGGTTCTGTGTACGATGATGCTGGGTATATTGAGAATTGTAGTGTATTGGGTGTGATGTCAAGACGGAAGTGTCACTCCAATCATATGAAGAAGATGGTCACGTAGGATATGGTATTAGTGCTCTTATATGCTGCGCGGCTATCGGGATATTATGACTCGGTCATGTATATCCGATTATAGAGACTAGTTACCAGACATCCGACATGTGCTTCGTACGGGGCAGACACATATCCAACCCCAGACCTAGCACGTGATCATCCGATACTGGATCGAAATACGCAATACTACGTATACTACGCCTGATATAGATCACATATTCCTGTAAGGATATTTCCAGAGAATTGGGTAGGCATGGCGCTTTGCTAGAGGCCAACCTTGTCTTCTAAATTGGTATAAACGTAATACTTGGTACTTACGTGTTCAGATAGTCAGACGACCAAATTTTTTGCCAACATATCCGGAGATCTCATGGGTCGCTTCCCAATGATACACCGATGACGTATGACTCGCATTATATATTAATCTGGGATTAATTTGGAGAGAGAGAAAATTAATCTAGGATTAATTACGGAGATATTTTATCTAGGATAAATATCAATTTAAAGAGAGAGAACGATTAATTTGGAATTAATCGATAAATAATATATTCGATATATTAAACGAAATTGGATTTCGATTAGGAATTAAAATTAGATTTTAATTCGGGCACTTGAATTAATTTAGAATTAATTCTCGAGCGACGTGATTAGTAAATTGGATTATTAACGAGGCATCGAGAAAAATCGTTAATTTAGAATTATCGAAACCGAGCTCGGAATATGTTTGCGAAGTTACGTCGATTTTGAATCACGTGCCGTAAGTCGCATCGCAAATCACATCGCAAGTCATAAAAGTCAAAACACTTTTTGGAAAAGTAACTTTGACTCTTTGACTTTGACCTTTGAGATTTGGAGGGAAAATTTTGGGGGAAAAGTTTTGACTTTTTGGAAAAGTGAAATGCTTTTCCTTTTCATTTTTACCAAGGGTAAAATGATTTAATAAACATTATTACATTTGTTTTATTCTTTTTGGAAAAGAAAATAAATGGTAAAACATTTTAGTAATTTTGGAAATATATAAATGAAATGTTTTACACTTTTTCCCTTAACCTAAATCACAAATCCCCTCTCTTTCTCTCAACCTAGTTCACGCCCAAAGGCAGTGGACTGCACTGCTTGGGTGTGAATGATGATGGCTTCTTGGGCTTGTTTTGTGGCAAAATAGCCAAGTGCTAGCACACCGAGAGTTATACGAAGGTGTTAGGGAACCCCCCACCCATGAGCCGGAATCGTTTGACGAAGATTGGAGCTCGAAATCTTGGATTCTTGAAGACTCAAAACTGAAATTTTTGAGCAGTGGACTGCACACTAATGTGGCCACCTTGGAGGGCTAAAAATGGTTTTGTTTGTCTTCAAATCGTCTCAAACGATCAATGTAAGTATTCCGCAACTTCTTTGATATGTATTTCACACATCTTCATGCTTGTTTGATTATCTGGGACCTAGAATAAAACCAACAATGGTATCAGAGCCTAGGTTCAAGCATGAAAGTTTAGGGCTTAAAATTTGGGTATTTTGTATTTGAGCATGATTTGAATAAATTGGATGTTTAAGTATGCTTAATACATGTTTAATTGAATATTGATTAGATCAATTTCATGAATTAATGTTTGAAACATTTTTCCCCAAATATTAAAGTTGGCCTAAAATGATAAATTGGGTATTTTGAATTTGAGCATGATTTTATGAAATTGGATGATTAAGTATGCTTAAATATGGTTGAATTGAAGATTGATTGGATCAATTTCATGAAATGTGATTGGATCATTTTTCCTCCCCCAATTTGCTTATGGTGGCCGAATTTGATAAGTCCTAATTGTCTTGGAATTTTGATTTTTTGTTCATTAGATGAATTGGAAATCATTTGGGATATGATTTAATGTCGATTCGATTGTGTAATTGATTGGATTGAATTTGAATCAGACATAAATCCCCAAATTGCCAAGACTTTGAAGCATGAAAATGGGTTTGATTTTTCATTAAATGTGTGGGCATGTGATAATGAAATTGTGCATGATTAATTGTAAAAATTAATGTTTTAGAAATGTTAATTTGGGTAATTAATCATGTAATACACTTTAGGTTAATTGAATGTGAAATTGGATTTTTGTATTAATTAATTGGGCCTTGAAATTGGATTTTGCTTTTAAAGTTGTCATTGGGCTTGTTGGGCTTTGTTGTACAAAGTTAGGTTTAGGCAAATTGGATTGGATCCAATTGGGCCCAAAACCGCTTCCATAAAGCCCAAATGCGATTTAATGACCTTTAAAGTTTAATTGGGCCTAATGGGCCAAGATTGATTTATGGGCTTATGGGGTAAATCCCGGATTGGATTTGGTTTTTTCGGTTTGACCCGAGTTGACCAAAAGTCCACGCCTTAAGAAATCAATTAAAAGCTCATTGGACTTTAATTGAATTGACGTTGGACGTTAATCGGTCTTTGAGACGCGTTGCGATTAATTTGGATTTTAAGTCGTAAAAGGTTTATTATTAAAGTGTAATATTTAATTTGGAATTAAATAACGAATTAGAATTGAATGCATATTAAATTGGATTTAATGACGTAGTTTAATTTAATTTAATTCGAGAATTGGTACTTTGAGTAGTTATTCACAAAATGAGTTTGACTCGATCAAAATCAAATCGTTGTTGTTTGAACATTGGATGATCACTAATTATCAGATTAATAATTTGATTAGATTGATTGATAACATGCTTGTGTGAATACTTGGTTGTGATGAATGAATAGTGTATGTCGGATGTATATTAGTCTGGTGGGGGCAATTTTGGAAATTGTTGTAATAAATTCGATTTCTTAAATTGGACTTACGTGTCCAGCCTTATCACCTCTATTCTATTTGTATTCTCTTCTCATCTATTCCCCTCAATATATATGAGGTTTCTTTAGAAGTGTGTAGGGTAAAGGTAGAATGATACAAGTGCTAGCATGAGAGTTAAGAGAGATTTGATCTAGGATCAATGTGTTAAGTATCCATCTGCATATCATTATTGTTTATTTTCATATGCGCTTTATTATGTATTAGAATGCATGTTTAAGGGTGTATGATGATGAGACCTTAACAAAGATAATAAATTGGTAGCCAATTTGCACGCGAAAAACCCTCATCAAATATCATGCGTTTTTCCTTCCATTGAGTGATTCTTACTCAAGATCCGAGATTGGCATTGGGTTGTTGGCCAAAGTCAAGCCCTTTGTCCGTCGAAGATGTGTTTGAATCACGAGAGTTTTGTTTCTATTGGTGTTTTGTCCAAATTGTGGTTTGTTGGCCAAAGTCAAGACCACTTTTTGTCCATCGACATTGATTACGAAGCTTTCCATGGTCAATGGGTCGCGCTTGACTGGGATCATTAAGCTTGTTGTGCCAAAGCCAAGGCTTAGTTGATTCAGAGGAAAAAGGTTAGGCAATACATTGGATGTATTGGGCATATAGAATATATGTTAAGGATTGGGATATCCGCCTACTGGATCTAGGAATTGGATTGGATCCAATTGATCTATAGATCTACCTAGTTAAAGATCATACAATTTGTTGGCCAAAGTCAAGAGTGTGTGTTATTTAACGGGATCCTAGCCCACTAGGAAACGCGGTTTCCCGAGAGTACTCGACAGAGGGTTAGAGGCTCGCCGAAAAAATAGTGGGAGGCAAGAATTGAATTTGCAATACTCGTTTATTACTTGCCATACACGCTCAAACAAATATCATTCGTCGTATGATTTAAATGTCAGTTAGACTAATATTTAAATCGTGTTTTATTAAATAGTTGGACTATATATTCAAACTATTCAATTATAGTTGATTTTATAATTAGATTATAGTAATCAATATAATTGATTTTAATAATTATATTATTAGTACCTTAATATTGATTTAATAGTTGGACTATTAAAATCAATATATATTGAAAGATTGGACATTTAAAACATAATCTTGGATTAAAATGTTTAAATGGTTTAATTTCAAATTGGGAATACTTTCAGATAGTCCTGGAAATAAATAATAAGTTACTTTATTTGATAAAATAACTTGTTAAGCCTAAGCCAGAATTAAGCAATTAGTATAGCATAATCTTTGGAAGATTTATGTGATGATGACTTCAGTGCATAATTCAATATACTTGTAATAAATCTATGTTTAGATTAAGAAGTATTATTTTGCAATTAATATTCTTGGAGATTAATGAGTAATCTCAAGGAGATAAAAGTCAAACTTTGCAATTAGAAAAATAGCGCAAGGCGCACTTTACGTCAATATTCTAGAATCCAAGGCTTGGCCAAAGAGTTCTGAAATATTGAAAAAGGGTAAAGGCAAAATCATTATGATCTTCTGGGAAGATAAAGGACATATCCCAAAGTAAACTGTCGTTTGGATATGGCAGACACGAAGGAATTAAAGAAAGGGCAAGGCTCTGACTTTAAGGATGTTTGTCAAAATTATGTCTATTACTAGTATTAAAATTGGATTTTAAAATACTTAGTATGGAACATAAAATATATGTATTGATGTTCAGAATCTGCTGTGAGCAGGATACTGACTTCAAGCTGAGGTTAATCTGCGAAACCGAAACGGGGCGAAAGTCGCTGTTTCGACCATAGATACCTAAATTTAGGAACTACCTTCGGGTATGTACTTAAATTAGGAAACTGTTATAATGTAACTAGTTAGACTAGAAACATTATCTCTATATCAGTGTTTAATCCAATGCGGATAAACCTTTATATTCTAGAACACTAAAGTGTTTCATTATATAAAGATGATATTGAGATAAACACATTAGATGTGAATTACAGTATTTATATTTTGAATATAAATAAATCTCAAACATATTATATGACAAATAAATAGCTCTAATGATTTGATCAGAAAGACTTAAATGTGGCATTGTTGTCTAGGACACAATAAACCAAGACTCGTATATCCACACTTTTGAAGAGTGGGTACTAGGACTGATTTGATTATTCAAATAAAGTCTACGAATCTAGTTCCTTAGGTAAAAACCTAAAATACTATTTACTTGGTAATAGTGATAAATGCCATCGATCTGTAAGCCCTATTCATAGTGAAGTTAGTGGGCCATATCTAGCTAGGCTAGATATGGATATGAATATTTCGTGACCTATACGGATGTGGCATCACGTTATGGTTATGTGTTTACTTTTGAAGAACACAATCAGAAATTTTTAAAGTTTCAACACGAAGTAGACAAACAGATCGGCTAAAGTATTAAAAACTCACGTGATGAACATGATGAAAATACTTAAGCAATAAGTTTCACAAATACTTGAAGAGTATAATATTCTTTCAAATGAGGACTCCTCCCGAGACACGTCAGTTTGACGGTGTGTCCGTACGGAGAAACCGAATTTTGTTGGACATGATAAGGTTTATCATGAGTCGCTCTGAGCTATCGTTTCCTTCAACGGATATGCATTAACAGTGCAAAACTTATTTAGAATAAGGTTCCATGAAAATCAATATGACATAATTCATATTGGATATCAATGGGAAAGAAACTGGGTTTCGCATTCCTGTAGATTTGGGTATGCTGGGCATATGTTTGGATGATGCCAAACTAAAACCTAAATCGGATAAGTGTCAAATGTAGGTAATCCTAGGGAAAACCATAAGTATAGTACTTATACAACTCACTGGAGAACAATTGTAATTGTTGCTCACCATGTGGTCTTCCTTAGAGGAATACCGATATGCAGTGGTAAGTGGGAGGACAGTAAAACTCGATGGAAATCAGAGTAATACTGTTCAAGGCATGAAGTCCTTAATGGAACACAAACTGTTCATCAAGGATGAACATATACCATTAATCTTCGTATACACAAGAACCGCGTAGATCGGAGAGAGTCAGAAAACACCTAGGGTATGGGTTTTGATCTCACCTCATAAAGATGTCAATCTTATTGAGGAAGACCTAACTACGTATGAGGAAGTGATACAAGGTATCGACTCCCTATTATGGCAAAGTGCCATGAGTCCGAAATGGATTCCATGTAAAACAACTATGTTAAAATACTAGTTGATGTACCATAAGGCATTGTGCCTATAGGTACTGAATAAGTCTTCAAGGAGACATACATGGAAAGCAACATACCAACGTACAAAGCTAGGCTTGTAGCGAAAAGGTATCGTTATCAACATTGTGTTGATTACGGTTCAACCTTTTACCCGTTGCCACGGTAAATCCATTTGGATAATGCTTGCTGTAGCTGCACGTTTCATTTATGAAATGTGTCAGTTAAAGGTCAAAATCGCTTTCCTTAAAGGAAACCTTTTGGAGGATGTTTATAAAATCCTGACGATTTTGTCATACCAAAACCAGCAAACTAGGTTTGCGTGTTGTTCGATCCATGGTTGGGTTGAAGCAAGCATAAAGTTCTTGGAACTATTGTTTTGATGTAATCATGATAGTCAATGATTTGATTCAAAACAAAATGATTCTTGTGTATATGAGAGGGTTAGTGGGAGCGCACAGACAGGGCTTGTCCTTAAATAATGATAATATAAATATATCATTTCTTGGAAATGATATTACCCATAAAATAATCGTGAAAGCTTGGCTTTCAAGAGAAAATTTTCCGTAGAATTCTCGGGAGAAACAACCTTTATTCTGGGAATAAAGATCTACTAGGATAGATTTAAGTTGTTAAAACTCTCTGGGAAATTGTACATTAAAATGTACGCGACCTGGTGTCTCATATATGCTTGAGCATATGGATTCACAATCAGGCCAATCCAAGTGATAGTCACTTGATTGATGTTAAGAACA
>SKCR01006367.1:0-25055 GCA_019454045.1 Zanthoxylum bungeanum
TTCTTTGTTGTATTTCATGTATGCTTAATCTTTCCTTGGGACATATTATAGAAACCAACACTATAGAGTTTTATGCCAAAAACATAGGAACCTTCTCTCAGGTCATTCGTGGAGAAATTCTTACAGAGGTAAGCTTTGATGCCTTGCATCATCCCTATATCATTCCCAATGATTAGGATGTCGTCAAAATAGAGGACTAAAAATACCACCATGCTCCCACTGGCCTTCTGATACACACAGGATTCTTCCGAATTCTTGAGAAAACCAGACAATCTAATAATCTCATCGAATCAAAGATTCCAACTTCATTAAGCTTGTTTAAGTCCAAAAATGGACTTCTTAAGCTCACATACCATACCCGAGTTCTCGCTGGATGTAAAACCCTCTGGTTGTTCCATGTAGATTTCTTCATCAAGAAATCCATTTAGAAAAGTCATTTTGACATCCATTTGCCAAATCTCGTAATCATGATAAACAGCTATAGAAAATAAAATCCTAATAGACTTAAGCATTGCTACTGGCGAAAAATTTTCATCGTAATCGACGCCAGGTCGCTGTGTGTAACCTTTTGCTACAAGTCGGGCCTTATAGGTTTCAAACTTTCCATCAGGCCCGCGCTTCCTCTTGTAAACCCATTTATAACTGATAGGAACAATTCCTTCGCGAAGAGAACCAAATCCCAAACTTGATTCTCTTACATTGAGTCTAACTTATATTTCATGGCATCTTGCCACTTCACGGAGTCGATG
Source organism: Zanthoxylum bungeanum (assembly GCA_019454045.1). Lineage (NCBI taxonomy): Eukaryota > Viridiplantae > Streptophyta > Magnoliopsida > Sapindales > Rutaceae > Zanthoxylum > Zanthoxylum bungeanum. Next base: position 750 of record SKCR01006367.1, read on the forward strand.
TCTAATATCGATTCTCTATATGTAAAAGGCCAGTCTCTTCAACTAAGAGAACATCGAGACTCTTTTCTTGTATCAAACACAAGCGCTCAGGAGGTCTAGATACCCTTTATGACATACGGAGTGTGTGTGTTGAAGGTTCATCATCTTCTTGAACTTCAAGTTCCTCCATTGGTTTTTTTTTCGGGTTTGACTTCATCAAGTTCAACCTGTCTATGATTACCACCTTCTGACAAAAATTCTACCTCTATAAATTTTGTCAAGCGAGCTACGAACAAATTTCGATGCTCGGTATCATAGAATATATTTCCCTTCATATTTGAAGGATATCCAACAAACCTAAACTTTTGCCCTCGAGGTGAAAGCTTATCTTGCTGAGCCATCCTGACATAGGCAGAACAACCTCAAACCTTAACATAATTAAGATTTGGTTTCCTACCGGTCCATATCTCATATGGAGTCGTAGGAACAAATTTTGAAGGAATCTTATTCAAAAGATATTCATATGTTAAAAGAGAGTAGCCCATAAGTAATAGGGAAAATCTGTAAAACTCAACATAGATCGTACCATATCCAATAAAGTCTGATTTCTCCTCTCAGACACTCCATTGTGATGTGGAGTACCTGTAGGAGTATATTGAGCGAGAATCCCATTTTCATTCATATAATCCATGAACTCACTGCTCATTTATTTGCCGCCTCGATCAGATCGAAGACATTTAATATATTAACTAGTCTGTTTTTCTACTTCATTACTGAAACTCTTTGAACTTTTCAAAGGTTTTCAATTTATGTCGCATCGGATAGATATAACCGTACCGTGACATATCAACGGTAAAGGTAACGAAGTACGAATAACCATTGTGAGCAGTATGACTTAGTGGACCACACACATAAAAATGTATGAGTTCCAATAAGTTAGTGGCGCAATGTCCAACACCAGAAAATGGGGTTTTGGTCATCTTACCCTGAATACATGATTCCCAAGTTGGATATGGTTCAATGGTGAGATCTGGTATCAAATCATTCCTAACCAATTGGGTAAGGCGTTTCATGCCTATATGAGCTAGCCACATATACCAAAGTTCAGTATTATTAACTACAGGTAAACTACGTTTATTAATCCTAGTATTCAAAATATCTGTAGAAGTATGCAATGTGTAATGACCATGCTCATTTGGCAACAAAGGATCTGAATATTACATTTATCATATAAATATAAAGGACAATTCTTAATATTAACATGATAACCTTCTTTATCTAATACAAAAAGAGATATAATATTTGTTACACATCCTGGTATAACATAGCAATCATATACCAAAAGGCTCTCACTCGGCAATGGGATCTCACATACTCCCACTGCAACTATATCCAGAGATTCTCCACTCTCAAAATGCAACTGCATCTCTCCAGGCTTCATCCTCTTACTTTCCTTCAGCACCTACAACGAATTGCAGATGTGAGCAGGACAAGCAAAATCCAAAATCCAGCTGGATGTAACAGCTTCACAAGCTAGTGAGATATCAATAACTGGAAAAATAAATGTACCTGATGTAGATGCTCTCTCTCTCCTTATCTGAGCAATGTAGTCAAAAGTGTTCCTTTTCCAGTGCCTGAGTCTGCTGCAATGATGGCATTTGTCTTTAGACGCCCTTTTGGGTTTAGCTATATTTCCTTGCGGTGGAGGACCGAAACCTTTCTTCTTCTTGGCTTTCATCTTCTTTCCCTTGGCTTAGTTTGGGTAGAAGCATAAAGTACAGTAGGTTTCGGAGGGTGAGTCGGTACTCCATTCCTTAGGTCCTCTTTTGCTATAATCGACATCATATGCAGTTCATGGTAAGAACAGATAATCCTAATCATGTTGAAATACATTACAAATTAGCGATAAGAAGCTATGAGCGAACCAAGAATGACACTCCTACTGAGAATGTCATTCAGATGGAGATTATGTTGCTTCAGTTGTTCGATCAAATCGATCAAGTGAAGAACATGCGAGCTCACAGCTTGCCCCTCGTCCAGTTGCGCATGGAACAGTTCCATCGTAACTTTATGAACAATAATTTATTCTTATTTCATATACGATTCTCTTAATCGCATCATCATACTATACGCATCTGACATGCTATAGTATTGCCTCTTGAGCTCCGATGCCGGTGAACTTAAAGATGTATGATTTAACTTTTAAATCATCGTATTTCCAAGCTTGGAAAACTTGTAGTTCCTCCAATGTTACGTCCTCAGACACAGCAAGGGGCAGCAGACCTTCAAGTACATATCCTAACTTTTCGGATTCAATGACAATCCTTAAATCCAAATCACAATCGGAAAAGTTTTCAGTGCCTTTTAGTTTGTTCGTATCCAACATACGCGCAAATGTATTAGTCGATTATGCCACCATCGCAAATCTATCATATAGATTACGAAAACTGTTAGCAGAATTAAAAGTTTCAAATAATATCGAAAGAATTAACTATATCATGGATTTTTAATCTAAAAAAAGCATCTCCCACTAAATCATGCAATATTGTAATCCCCAAACAGAATACAAGATTTAATAGTTAAATTAAATATAAATAGTGAAAGGTGGATCCCATGAATATATTTCAGCTCACATCTTTGGCACGTTATCGCCTACATATATTCATCAAGTAGACAACTCATTGTCAATCACTCAATAGTGACCCCTGGGTTTCCGGTCCTGGTCGTTTCTCATTGTGACAGCTTTGGCACGTTCACAAGGAGGCGTACCAAGGTTGAACTCATCAATGATAAACTCAAGCTACTTGCGTAACCCTTACAGCTTTGGCATATTCAGGATTTCGTTTTCGCTTAAATTTAACTAGTATCATATATACATCCGGCATAAATAAATTTCTATCGGCTACACCTTCACAGCTTTGGCACATTCTTGGATGAAGTCATTGAACAGATATCAATAAATCGTATTTACAAGACGGACCATGTAACATGCATCAAATATATAATTAACAAAAAACCTTATTAATTAAGGATTTTCCGTAAGAGATGCTTTTACTTTATTTAATCAAATTAAATAAACACATGCATGCATAAAGTAAAGATTAAATCAACATTGAATTTAAAGGAATAATCATATCGAGTGTTCAGAATCAGACTCGCTCTGATACCATTTTGTTGGGGGTTTATGCGGAATATCCGGTAACGTAGCAGAACGCGAATAATCAAAATTTTCCCATTTCAATTATTTTTCTAGGATCAATTAAGTAAAATTATTTATTTAATTACTCAATACTTAAAATATGAAATTTAACTCAAGAAATCATATTTCTTGAAAATTACCATTTGACCCTTAAACTTTGTATTTTGGTCATTTTAGTCTTCAAATTATCAAATACAATTTTGGATGATTCCAAATCAGTTCTAAAATGATTTCTAACATGTCCAGCACATAAAAAATAAATTACAACAAAAACCCCAAATGCCGAACAATCCACAGTTTTTCAGTTTTTGCAATTTGGTCATTTTCTGTTCAAAATATGTCAAGATCAAATCCAATCAACCCAAAAATTAATATGCATCATATAAACATCATATTACATCACATATATGAAATGCCCAAAATTTGAAAAGGATTAAGAATCCTAATTTTATAATTTCTTCAAATTGACAAATTACACCAAATTAATTAAATGCAACACTTTAATTCAATCTTTGCAGCACCAAACAACTCTCACCACCATGAAACAACTCAAGAAAAATTCTAGGTCATGAATGAGTGGCTTAGCAGCTTGATTGCTAATTAATCAAAAGAGAGCTTAAGAACTTATTTCAAGCTCACTTTGTTGTCATACATGTTTTCATCTTTCAAACAAGTTTCCAACCATTTAATTACAAACCAAAAGGAATAGAGAAAATTCTAAGCAACACATGTTGAAGCCTAGAAATATAGAAACAATTTTCATGTTGAAGAAATTTGGAAAATACTACAAAATCCAAATTATTCTTTAAGGCTTTTCTTTTTTTCTTCAACTTTCTCTCAAACCTTACTTTGTAATATATTTTGGTGCCTTAACCTAATGAATGAAAAATGAAACAAAATAATTTATACTCACCGAAAAAGCCCTTGGCAAATTTGAGAGCAAAAAATAAAATATCTAGATATTTATTTTTATTTCATTAATTCATTAATCAACTTGTGTATTTGATCATTACTACATTTAATGATTTACAACAAGTCAAATAAAACAACTAAAGTCATTTCCTAAAGTAATCTTAACTTAAGATATTTATATTTTTAATTACTTTAATTATTTAACGATTAAATAATTATTTAAATACAAATATTTCAAATAAATGTATTATATTTACTTTAAATATTCAAATTCATATATATTTATGATATATGTCAAATATCACAATTTGACATTTAATTAATGTGTATTTAATAAAATCATTTGTTAAATACAAATACACATTAATTAAGAAATGACTGTTGGACAAAATGACTCATAGCGTCACTATTTGCACAGATCATTGTGTTGTTGTAGAAAATTAACTATGTGACAAGGAAATTGCACTCTCATCATTTGTGATTAGATCACCATAGATATATAAATGAAGAGAGGTCCCTATGATTAGTTCCTGGATTGAGAATGATATGAGACAGTATCAATCCCCGAAGGATTAATCATTAAATATCCCTAGCCGGAGTATTATCGAGACTGGACATCGATAATGCGGAATAGGCTAGTATTGCACTTGTGTGCGTTGTGAGGGCACAACGCATAGTTCTCATATATATAAGTATTGGATACTTATGCAAGTGCGATAAGAGGTCGTGTTTCACCGATGGTACGGGAAACAGCTTCGCTCTGGATAGACCCCTCAGAATCCCATTGGTATTATGATTATGTGTCTATGGGAGGCCGAAATCAAGGTAGGTGTGTATAGTCTTAACCTGAGACTTGCATCGCTAATACTTGCGATAATCGGTAGACTTTGGTCTTGGTGGTACAGGGCTTTAACCGGTTCTGCGTACACCACTTCTGGGTTTATCAGAGAGTCGTAGTGTATTGGGTGTGATGTCAAGACGGAAGTATCACTTCAGTCATATTGGAGAGGATGTCACGCAGGATACGGTACTAGTGCTCTTGAGTGTTGCGCAACCAATCGGGATGTTGTGACCAGGTCATGAATATCCGATTATAGAGACTATGTTACCAGGCATCCGATATGTGCTTCGGACGGGGTAGACACTTATCCAGCCCCAGCCCTTGCACGTGACTATCCGATACTGGGCCGATACACACAATACATTGGTATACTACGCTTGATACAGATTTTAATATTCTTAAATGGATATGTCCGGAGAATTGGGTAGACTTGGTGCTTTGCTAGGAGTCGACCTTGTCTCGTAAATCGGTAGAACGTAGTACTTGGGACGTACGTGATTCGGATACTCCGACGATCGATTTACTGCCAACTTATCCGGGGATCTCATGGGTCGCTTCCCGATAATCCACCGATGACGCACAACTCGCACTCTTGAATAATCTGGGATTATATAGAAGAGAGAGAAAATTAATCTAGGATTAATTACGGAGATATTTTATCTAGGATAAAATATCGTCAAGAGAGAGATAACGATTAATTTGGAATTAATCGGTAAATTAATATATTCGATATATTAAACGAAATTAGATTTCGACGCGGAATTAAAATTAGATTTTAATTCGGGCGAACGAATTAATTTAGAATTAATTCGTTTGCGACGTAAATAGTGAATTCGCTAGGCGTAATCATTTAATTACGACGCGACGGAAAAATCGTTAATTTGGAATTAGCGAACCCGATCCCGAGTGTGATTGCGAGCGCATTCGTATTTCGAATTCAAGTGCGGCGTCGCAAGTCGCATCAAGCGTCAAATCATTAGTCGCATCAAGCGTCAAATCACTTGTCACTTTGAGTGATGTGACTTGACAACATGTCACTTTAATAAAGTTGATGTGAATAGTGATGGACATGATGTGCATAGTGTTTGCCTTTATGTTTGACTTTTTGAATCAAATTAAAGGTAAATGCAAGTGAAATTCATTTGAAATTCACTAAAGTGTATAAGATACACTTGAAATTCAAATGCAAATAACTAATACACAACATCATCTCTCTCATTTCTCTCATTCATGCTCACGCCAAAACTGAAAAATGCTCACTGTTTTTAAAGAAAAAATGGCATGAATCAAAGGGAAGCAATAGTGGTTTTTCATGGTGAGAAATCAAGTGCTAGCACACTTACGAGTCTTGCGAAGGTGGTAGGGAGGTTCGCCCATGAGCCGGGATCCGTTTGACGAAGCTTGGAGCTCCATTTCTCAACTCAACTTTTTGTTTTTGAAGGCAGTGGACTGCATCATTTGGGCGTCCTTGGTAGTGAGTTTTGTGGCTTTGTTCATCTTCAAATCGACTCAACCGATCGATGTGAGTATTCCGCTACCTCCGTTGATGTATTCACGCATTGTTTTCATTGCTTGTTTGATCTTGGGACCTAGATAATAACCAACAATGACCATTAGGTCCATTTGCATATATTTTTTGTTTAACCGTTAAACGACTTATAAATAATCAGTATTATTCATAATAGTTGCCATAGTGCTTAACGAGTATATTTCATTTGTTAGACTATCTAGATTCAGACATATCCATCACGAAATCCAATTTCGTGTCCATAATTTATCCACCCTAAATTATGACGACCACGGATAAACTCGTTGAATCATACAGGTCGAGGTCATGGCATATGTTTAATTCCTCTGTCACAGTTATCCGGATATATCCCAGAGATATAGATGTAAACATCAAATCTCTATATGATTAATCATGTTGACGTCTCTATTAGCAATCTCTAAAAGAACACTTAGAACTTACTTCTAAAGTGTACCACGGGCCCATGGTTTTATCTGATTGATAATCATACATGGATAACCTATGCTTTCTACACAGGTAATCCAAATAATGGGCGAAACCGAATCGAGTTCTGTTTTACCAAATAAGGGCGACAATGAGAAAAATAATGCTCGTTGCCGAGAACCAAACAAGAAGAAGATGAAGATGATTAATTGTTCGACACAACAAAGTATTTCGAGCTATATCTCGTTACCAACGGAAACTAGAGTGGGCTAGACTCACTAAATTAATCCCTAAACTCTTTAAAGAATAATGTCACACAATGTTTTTAAATTAATTTCCGGTTGTTTTTGTTTTTGTTTTCTCAAAAACTTGAGAGAATTTGGAGAAGAATAAGATGGAGGCTAGGGTTAGAATGATAGGGCTTCTTACAAAAATAAAAATCCAATTTTCTTTTACACTTATGGTAATATTTTTTCCAAAAAAAATAAAATACCTTCCTTTTCCTCCATGTAAATTTCGGCTATAGCTTTTTTTTTTAATTTTTTTTATTTTCTAACAATAATATTTACTTTCCATAAAGAGAATATATGTTACAAAATTGAATAGTTAACACCTAATTAAATGGTGTAACTTCCAAATAATGCCAATGGTATCCAAAACCCAAAAATTTAGAAATTCCAAATTTGGCCTCCATTAAATTATATAATATATAATTTAATAACTAATAATAAGTAATTATCATATAATCATTTATTATAAAACCATATATTAAACTTTAATATAAATGTCCAAGTGTGACAAAATAACATTATTAATCATATTAATAATATTTATACAAATGTGAGTATATAATTGGACTTTCCAATTATACTAAATCCGCTATAGTATATCGAGCTTGCACGGGGACAAAATGGACCTACGGTTCCATGCTCCAATAATCTTGAAATATTAATTAAGCTCTCAATTAAATATTCCAAATTATTATACCGGGTTATTCCACTAAAAACCCGAAGCTACACTCTCGTTGCTGCAGATGGTATATTAAGCCGAACCAAGTCGGTGTCTATCGATATAGTCATTACATATAGATTAATCATTCACGAGTATCTCATAATTAGAGCCGGGTCATAATGTCTGTTATACCCCTTTAATTATTTTTACCTTAAGTACCATTGATTCTCTAATGAACGATTTATTCATAAAAAATTATGAATTTTAATCTTTATATTCCTAATAGAAAGACTTGAGTGCTCTAACCATTCAAGTACCGAATCAACCATTAAGAAATATACTCCTCTACTTCTCGTAAGAAGAAGTGAACTCCATGTCTATGTGATTAAGAATACTTGCGTCGGTGAACCTAGTCACTTCAAGTTCTCCTTCTCCAGTGATTAAGAATGCATCCTTAGTTCGTCTAAGATACTCATGAATGTTCTTTACATTAGTCTAGTGACTATCACTTGGATCTGCCTGATTGTGACTCCATATGCTCAAAGCATATGAGCCACCAGGTCGCGTACATGTTTGTCACAGTACGAGCTCTTGGAGACTGCCAACACCTTTTAGATCTATCCCAGTAGATCTTTATTCCTAGAATAAAGGTTGCATCTCCCAAGTTTTTATGGAGAATTTTAATGAAAGCCAAGTTTTCACCGATTTTAATATGGGAATGTCATTTCCAAGAAATTGTATATCATCAACTTATAGGACAATCATTGTCAGTGCGCTCCCACTAGCCTTCTTATATACACAAGAATCATTTTCGTTTTGAATGAAACCATATTCCATTATGATCTCATTAAAACGTTGGTTCCAAGAACACAATGCTTGCTTCAATCCATAAATGGATCGGTTTAACTTGTAAACCTTGTTTGCATGTTTTGGTACGACAAAAAAGTCAGGTTGTTTTATATAAACATCCTGCAAAAGGTTTCCGTTAAGAAAAGCAGTTTTGACGTCCATCTGCCATATTTCATAATCGAAATATGAAGCATTAGCAAGCATTATCCGAATGGATTTAATCATGGCAATGAGTAAAAGGTTTTGTTGTAATCGACACCATGTTGATGACGATACCCTTTCGCTACAAGCCTAGCTTTGTACGTTCGTATGTTGTCATCCCTGTCGGTTTTCACTATGAAGACTCATTTGCTACCAATAGGCACAATGCCTTCTGGTACATCAACCAGTGTCCAAACTCGGTTGTATACATGGATTCCATTTCGGACTTCATGACACTTTACCATAAATGGAGTCGATACCTTGTACCACTTCCTCATCCGTAGCCGGTTCGTATTCCTCAATAAGATTAATATCTTCATGAGGTGAGATCAGAAGCCCATACCTTTAAGGTTGTTTTCTGACTCTCTCTGACCTACGTGGTTCTTGTATATTAGAAGATTGTGGAACAGTCTCATCCTTGATGAACTGTTCATGTTCCATTGAGGGGATCAGTGCCAGGAACAATATCACTCTGATTTTCATCGAGTTATACTTTCCTCCCACTTACCACTGCATTTAGGAATTCCTCTAAGGAGAGCAACACAAATTTTATTCTCTAATGGGTAGTGGAAATGCTATCCTTTGGTTTCCCTAGGATAACTAATTACAAATAGGCACTTATCCGATTTGAGTTTGTAACATCCCGCATAGGCCAGGATGCTACCGGCAGGAGACAGGAGAACCCATCTCCATAAGCCTCTGATTCTAAAAAATTTCGGCATGATGCATTCGTAACATCATGCAACCTGGCTTATAGCCAGCTCCAAGATACAACATAATCATCAAATCTCTGCCTCAGGCCGGTATTTCAACATCAAGGCCTCAGGCCTGAACCCAATGAACAGAAATAAATCACTTGGCCTCCGGCCAGAACTCAAATAAAACTATGCTATAACAAAACTATTACATAACTCATACAAAGGAAATACAAAGCAAATACAAAGACAAGGTATGTGAGGACCCATAACTTGACCCAGGACTTGGGACTCTCTGTTGACTGCAAATTGGGGCGATCCACTGTCTTCAAAGTCTTCACCAATCATCTGCTGGTTCAATATGACAGCTACTGACCTGCAAAACTGCAAACTGCTGGGATGTGAGTCATAATGACTCAGTAAGTAATCTTGCCCTAACTACAGCATAAACACTCAATGGCTTATATTTCCGTTTCATTAAGTTTTATTAACTTATCTTTTACTGTAATCATGCAATTACATTTACCACATTAATTCTCAAACTGTCCACAACTCACATGTATATCATGCAAATAATCACAAATTCTGAATTAGCTGTACAATTCTTATCCACTACAGAGACACATTACTCTTTCATCCATCCTTTTGTCTAATCAAACCCATACTTTAATTTCTATTTAGCATATACATTACAAGCATTTCATCACATGTCAAGTTTCTTAATCAACAACAACCTTACCAAAACTCTCCATGCTTATATTGTGCTACTTAACTATCCTTCAACCATCTTATTCATTCTGTATCTGTTAAGTTGGAACACTTGTTATAGTCATCTTTTTCTTATTTCATTGAAATATCATCAAATCGGATTAATAAGATATCTTTTCTATTTAACATCAAACAGGCTAAAACCAACCATACCAACCTATATGTGAAACCATGTAACCATACGCTATTATCTTACCGATTGTTCCTTTTATGTTAACATATAATGCACACAATATCAATCATACACATATAAATGCAACCATATTATCATGCTTCAATGTCGACTGTATGTACCTCATAACATTTCTAAAATGTATGACTTATATACCTGTCATGGGAATTACGCTCTACTCAATATGCCATGCTTAATGAACGATTACCTTAAATCCGTTTCTGAGGATCTTACATATGAATGTGCTAATATTATTATGCATAGTGTCAACTATATGCATCTCAGATGAAAACACTAGAATACATGATCATATGCATGTCAGGTAAACTGTACAAGACTTTAACGTGCTATGGTTTCTGAAAAAAAATACTTCCCGAAAACTCTTTTCTTGAAAATTCTTTATAAAACTCTTTATCTATATAAAAAGGAACTCTTTTCTGAAACTTTATTTGAAATCTTCTTTATAAAGCTTATCTTCTGAAAACATGCTTTAATACTCTGGTTTCTGAAAACTGGAAAACTATGTCTGAAAAGTGAAACTGTATCTGGAATCTTAAAGCTAAACACTTTCTCTGAATTTCGTATCTCTGAAAACTGTTTACTAGAAATCTGATAATTCAAAACTTCATTTCTGAAAAAACTGATATCTGAGTGTGCTGAAAAAAAACTGACGTATGAGGCCGTTACGTCTCGCCGTCCCCCCATACGCCCTAGAGCCAGATATGCAAACCCATGTCATTGTGGCGTTACGTATCGCCGTCCCCCAAATCATGCCATACCTGCCCGGAAACTGGTGGTCTTGGGGCGTTACGTCTCGCCGTCCCCCAAGCCATAATCTGGAGCTGGGGGTGCGGATCTATGCTACCACCCAAGCTCAAACTGGGGTCTAGGGGCGTTACGTATCGCCGTCCCCCTAGCCCATCTGGAGGATCTGAGAGCGTCCCCTAATTCCTCAACATGTGCACATGTCTCTGAATCCATCAATTCCAACAATGTACAACTGGGATGGGTCAAATCCCAAATCCCGAATCCAAAGTATCCGTCAAGTCCAAATTGTGTCTCAAGTTACATACTGGGGTGAGTTTTTGTAGGGGTTGGTGCTCAGAGCGCCAATTCCCGGTTGTATTTTTGTTAAATACTTCTGTAAAATGTTATTATCAGTAATAATATATGCAGTTTCTATAATATAATCTATTCTTTTATAAGGTAAAGACGTAATGACCTTAGAATGATTAGTCATGGTACAGTTGCAAAAGCGTCGCAACGGACATTGAGTCGTATCATGACGTTGTCATTCTCAGACAGTTCCTGGTCAAGGTTTACACTACTTGGTCAGTATAGTAAACCCGTTGAGACCGGTACATGTCATATACTGGAATATATGATTCCAATGGTTTCTCAATGAACCATAAGTCTTGGAGACTAGTATAGATGTGTGGGTGTTTATAGCGGATAAACACTGAACGACTCACCGAAGATTCTTAATGGATGGTACACCAGCGTCAATAAGAATCTTCTTGGGTTGAGTAGCACTTGTGATTCTTAGACTTGAGATGCCATTGTGGGCACATGAGACATCTTCTACACTTAGATGGCAGTCACGTCACCGATCTATTAAGATCAGACCTCCGCCTGTTCGTTGGGTGTAGATAGATCCTCAGGGTGTCCTATGTGTATCAAGATAGGATCCGTCAGTTCTGTGTACCAGAGCATAGGTAGTCCATATGATTAGCAATCAGATAAAACCATGGGCCCGTGGTAAGTTTAGAAGCTAGTTCTAAACATTCTTTTTGAGATTGCTAATAGAATAGTCGACTGGATAGTCCCGATAGAGATTTGACGTTTACATCTATATCTCTGGGATTTATCCGGATACCTGTGACGGAGGAATTATACATTTGCCATGACCTCGACCTGTATGGTTTAGCGAGATTATCCGTGATCATCATAATCTACGGGTGGATAGATTATGGACCTGAAATTTGATTTCGTGATGGATATACCTGAACCTAGAGAGTCTCAATAATGAAACATACTCGTAGAGCACTAGAGCAACATAAATAAATAATAATGATTATTTATAAAGTCGTTTAAAGGTTAAACGCAAGATACGTGCAAAAGGGACTGGATAGTCATTTACGTATTATTGTGTATTTACATTTAATACTTGATTAATTTAAATACACATTAATTAATAGTCAAAATGAGATATTTGACTTATTTCCTAAATGAATGTATGTTTTTAATATTTAATGTAAATACTATACATATATTTAATATATTTGTATTTGATTAATTAATTAATTATTTAATTGTTAAATGATTAAATTAATTAAAATATAAATATTTTACTTTAGGATATATTAAGTAAATGACTTTAGTTGCCAATATTGACTTAAATAAATATCTAATAAAGGTGTTAGAAGATATTTATGCAAGTTGATATAATGATAATTGAAATGAAATTGAAATTACAATTTCTTGATTTTGGCTATTAATTTCGGCCAAGGTGTAATTGTTACACATATAAATTGTTTTTCATTTTTCATTTCACTTAACCTAATATACACTTTACCAAAAAAACAAAAAAACTCCATTGAAGAAAGACAAAGAAAGAAAGTGAAGGAGAAAAGCTAAACTTAAAGAAAAAGCTTTGATTTTGTAAGTTTCTTAAACTTACTATTAGAAAGGAATTTGTTCCTTAGGATCTAGGCTACATCTTGTGAGTTTCTTAAGTTATTCTTTTCTTTATTTCTTGTGTTTTTGTGATGATGGAAATTTGTTTGAAAGTGTTGAGCATGTATGATGAACAAAGAATGTAACTAGTGTAGTAATATGTATTCTTTTAAGGTTTATGAAACCATGTTGCTATTCTAGAGTTTTTGACCCACTCTTAAATGACCTAGATTTGATCTTGAGTTGTTTCATTGTGTTGAGACTTGAATTAGTTGAAAGATTGATGATTGAAATATTTGATTTAATGTAAATGGCATAATTTGTCCAATTTGTGGAAATTGAAAATTAGTAGGGTTTATAACCAATTCCAAATTTGGGTTTTTGAGATATGTTGAGCATTTGGGTGTGTATAAGATGCATGCAAAGTTTCATGTTGATTGGATTTCATTAAGATGAGTTTTGAAGCATGAAATGACCAAATGGTCAATAATGCCACCAAATGTGGCTCACGGCATTGTGAGGGATTTTTGGGATTTTTGTGGCTTATGGTGTTTTGATGTTTTGAACATGATAAGTTCATCTTATAAATGATTTAGAATCATTCAAATTTGATTGGATCAATTTCGGACTAAAATGGACAAAATACCATATAAGGGTAATTTGGTAATTTTACTTGAATTTGATTCATTTGAAATTTTATTTCATAATTTGAATATTGGAATATTAAATAAATATGTTTATTTAATAAATCCGAGAAAAAGTTTTGAAATCTGAAAATCGGATTTTCACCGCTTCCGCTGCGTTACCGGATTCACCCCCTAAATAACCCTTTCAGTTTTTACCTCATGCCCCGAAAACCATAAAATCATGATTTGTATCTTAAAACTGTAAAAATATTTCTAAAATCCATTATTTCAAAGGAGAACACTTAAAAATTTTCTTTTAAAAATATCTGTAACTTTTCTTTAAAACCTTTTTGAATTTCAAAACCTTTCTCGTTTCATCATGTATGTATATGGATATATTAAGGAAGTATTTATGCGTATGCACAGGTAATGAACTATGCATTCTATTCCTTATATGCTTATGTCTTGAATCATCTCACATTCTATATGCTTATACTATTCCCATTATACTTAAACACATTCAAGCCATCATAACTTAGCTTACCTCTATAACTTACCTTATTGATATCTCACAAAACATATAATGTATAACTTATAATCGTATTAAAATATCTACCTCAACAATAGGTTTATTTAAGCATTTTCTAAAATTACTAGTTATGTTTAATCAAATACATACAAACGATACATATATATATATATATATATACTAACTTATTTCTCCAAGTACCTACATATTCTTACTTATACGTGTATAAACTAGTATTCTTGTTCTGGTATCATTCTACATACATTGAACATATACAGTTACTTCTCACGATTGTCATTTTCTAAACTTTAGTCCCATTCCCTAGGGTGTAGTTTTCTACAACCCCCAAACCCAAGTCTCAAATATAGTATTTATAAACATTTCCTCACGCTTTATGTGCGTGCATAAACTTGTCATTCTTGTACTTTTCAAACTCAAGTTTACTGATCTCTTACTACTTACATACATATACATATGTATATATATAAATATATCCGGTTTCATGTTTACACATATACCTATAAAGTTTCTTTATATATATACAGGTTCCATACATGTAACTATATACAACTTTGTTATATAACTAATTACAAACAATGTTAAATCTCTACGTATTCATAGCATGAGTTACTTACCTGGCTTCGCGGACACTCCGAACTTGGACCCGATCTGTCAAAACAAATTACAACATCTGTCAGAACCGTTATTTGCGGAACTTCTACTCATCTATAATGAACTACGGACTTTCTCGGAATGCGCGAATCCTCTATGATTCTACCGTTCAAACTTCATTACTCTACTATATGCTCATATACTGTTCTAAACTAGCTATGTGGCTTAGATTCTCTTTTTATGCACTTGCGACAAAACTTGCGGAAAAGTTTACCCAAATGTTACGGAAGGGTCTCGAACCCTCCGAACTAATCCGGAATTACTCAATTACCCTCGCAATATCATATTTATATCTTAACCATGATTACGGTCATCTACGCTCAGTCGCGCGAGAAACTCCGTTTTACCGGAAACTCGCTAATTCAACTGGATCGATCAAATCTAATATGTTTCTCCCCGGATTCTACCATATTTATCGTTTTAACATATTAAATCACATCCAATTCATCTCATGCTAATTCGCTAAACTACGGAATTACTAGAAGCATCCGAATACAAAATCGATACACTTTAAAATAACGAATTTTGAACGGAAAGTCGTACCGACATTCTGAGGCCATATTCGGACTCCCCTCGGCCATACGAACGCGCTGGTGTCATCGGAATTCCGATCGGAGCTATTGTTCATCGTGGGTTTACTATTCACCGCCGCTTCTCTCCTCGTTTTGCGTGATTCCGGCTGTTGTTCGGCGAATCCAACTCTGTATACTCGTAGTACTCTCCGAGGGCTTCGATTTGGTAGGTGGCTCGGGCCATGAAACGAACCGATGAACCGGATCCACGTAACCCATCTCACGCCCAAAACTTCCCTCGCCGTCGCCGTTTCCAGCGCTTTCACGGCCTCCGCCTGCCACCATCTTGCTCGGCGTCGCTGGGGGGTCGCATCTACACCGGTTCGCCGGCCTGAAGTGGCCGGAGTTGCCGCCGGCGAGAGCTTCACGTCCAAGGACGATCGGGGTGCGGGTGGAGGAAGAGAGAAAGTTTGCCATATTTGCTATTTCCCAAAACCTTAAGGCATTATATACTTTCCTGGAAAATATCAAAAAGGCCCCCGCATAATTGCAGTTTAGCCCCTCTCATAGAAACTTCTGGAATATCGAATTTTCGGAGCCCTTCTTTTGCGATTCTCGAAAAGTGTTCAACACGAAAGTTGTTCGTCTCGGAAAAATGAGTCCGATGGTTCAAGAACCAACTCAATCGGAGTTTTTTTGCTCATTTCGTGCCCAAAACAGTAAACTTTACGCGTTTTACAAAAATCGCGTATCTGAATTTTGATCCCACGCATTTTCCAACGCGACAAATATTCATAATCTATTATTCCAACTCATATAACATCACTTAAACTCTTATTCTTCATCATCATCATGCTCCGAGACTAAAACATCCGTCCGGGAATCTTCTAGAACGGTCCCGAAAATCTGGGATGTTACAGGGTTCTAGTTTGGTACTATCCAAACATTTTACGTATGCCTAGCATTCCCAAATCTTCAGGAATGAGAAACCCGATTTCTTTCATGTCCATATTATTATAGGGAGTCTGTCCAACAGACTTTTACGGAACCTTATTCAAAATAAGTATTGCACTGTTCAATGCGTATCCTGTGAAGGAAATTGATAGCTCAGTGCGACTCATCATTAACCTTACCATGTCCAACAAAGTTCGGTTTCTCCATACTGACATACCACTCAATTGAGGTGTTCCGGGAGGAGTCCACTGTGAAAGAATACCAAACTATTTCAAGTAATCGATAAACTCATTGTTCAAGTAATCGCAGACATCATATGAATTAGGATCAAACCCGTCCAAGTATCCATTCTTCCAAAGAGTGGATATACGATTCTTGTTAATGTGTCCCAGACAACAATGCCACAAATAAGTCTCATCTGATTTACTCAGTTTGAGCCTTTTGTTTGTCATGTTATATGTTTGAGATTCATTTATATTCGAAATATAAATACTGTTATTCACATCTAATGTGTATATCTCAATATCATCTTTATAAACAAAACACCAAGTGTTATGGAACATAAAGGTATACCCGCAACGGGTTAAACTAGATATAGAGATAATGTTTCTAGTCAAACTTCGTACATTATAACAGTTTTCTAATTTAAGTACATGCCCAAATGGTAGTTCCAAATCTTAGGTTCCCACAGCCAAAACAGCGAATCTCATCCCGTTTCTGACTCACAAGTCGATCTCATCTGCAGCCAGTCTCCTGCTAATCAGCAGATCCTGCACATCAGTACATATGTATGTACCACATCCAGTATCAAAAATCCAATTTTTAAAACTAGTAGTGGACATGTTTATTACAATAACAAACATAACTGAAGTCGGAGCCTTGGCCGCCTTCACTTCCTTCATGTCTGCCTTGTCCATACAGCAGTCACACTTCCAGTGACCCCGTTTGCCATAATTTAGGCAGACATCTTGGGATATGTCTTTTGTCTTCCCAGAAGACTGTGACGATTTTGCCTTTACCCTTTTTCTTCACACCCTAGAAGCCTTCGGCCAAGCCTTGGCCTTCTGGGATGTCGAAGTAAGATGCGCCTTGTGCTTCTTGCCCTTTTGGAAGCTCTGGCTCTGCCTCATTGAGCATAGCCATTAACTCTCCAAGAGTTTTCTCTTGGTTAATGATGAACCCGCCCCAGCATTCGGGTAGAGACTGTAAGATCAAATCTATGGAAGTCTCGGCCTCGTAGGTAATGCCCAACTAACCTAGTTGTTCGATGTCAGCAATCATCTGTGACACCTAGTGCTCGACAGATCTACCATCTGAAAGAGCTTCTTTTGCAATTCGTACTTCTATGATCTAAGGTTAGATATATGAAGATCCTTTAATTTCAACATCATGGTATAAGGAGTCATTGCGGCAATCATAACGGATTGAGCACTAAAGTTATCATCACTATGAGTATTCCTAAGCTCATGCTGTACTATTTGCTCAACTCCAGGCTCATGTCCCGAGAGGTTTCGCAATCCAATAGAGTAACTTCTCAACTCCCAAGACTATCCTGAGATTCATTTCCCAATCTGGAAAATTTATGTCATTAAAGACATTTTCACCCAGGATTTTGTCCCTTAACTCTAATCTTTCCAGCCATCTCGATTGCAATAGTCCAACTATCCAATCAACGATTTCAGGTACACTCAAAATGTAATGGTTACTATAGTCCAACTATATAACCAACTGCAAGTGGAGTAGTGTCTTGTACAGTCTAACTGTTCAAAAAAGCAATATTCAATATTAGTCCAACTAATATATTTATAACAACGATAAATAAAATAAAAAGCGAGTGTTGGCAAGTAACGAAACTGTAAATTTAATACTAGCCTCCCACTATTTTTCGGCGAGCCTCTAACCCTCTGTGGAGTACTCGGGAAACCCAGTTTCCTAGTGGGCTAGGATCCCGTTAAATAACACACAACCTTGACTTTGGCCAAAAGATGTATGAAACTTAACTAGGTAGATCTCTAAGATCAATTGGATCCCATCCAATTCCTAAATCCGGTAGGTGGACCTCCAAGTCCGAGATATATATCCAATATATATTTCCTAACCTCTTCCTCTGAATCAACTAAGCCTTGGCTTTGGCTCAACAAACTTAATAATTCCAAAGCGCGACTCATTGACAGTGGGAAAGCTTCGTAATCCACGTCAATGAACTAGAAGTGACCTTGACTTTGGCCAACAAGTCACAACCGCCTAAGACATGCGATATAGAATAAAGCTTTCGTGGTTCAAACCCATCCGCGATGGACATTGATCTTGGCTTTGGCCAACAAACCAATGCCATTCTTGGATCTTGAGAGAGAACCACTCAATGGAAGGAAACCGCTTAATATTTAATGAATATATTTCACGTAAATTGGCAACCAATTTATTATCTTTGATTAAGTCTCATCATACACCCTTAAACATGCATTCTAAAAGCATAATAAGGCGTGAATAAAATTAATAATGATATGCAGATGGATATATAACAAACTTTATTCCTAGAAAAAATCTCTCCATTTTCCTCTCTCCCGCTAGCACTATACATACTTCTACCCAATTACATAACACTTTAAAGAAACCTCATTTACATTGAGGGGAATTGGTGAGAAGAGAAATACAAAGTGAATAGAGATAATAGGTTGGACACGCAGGTCCAATTTAAATAAATTCTAAATTTATTACAATAATTTCAAAATTGCCCTCACCCTTCTAATATCCATCCGATATACATTATTCATACAAATACATCCAAGTATTCACACAAAGCATGTTATTCAATCAATCTAATCCAATTAATTAATCTTTGAATTAATGACCATCCAATGTTCAAACAACGATTTGATTTGCACGAGTCCAACTCGTTTAATAATAAATACTCAAAGTACGTATTCTTGAATTATATCGAACTACAATTTTAAATCCAATTTAAATTGTATCCAATACTAATTCATATTTAATTCCAAATTAAATAATTAAACTTATTTTGTTCCTATAAGACTTGGATTCCAAATCCAATCCAATTGGGTCTCGAAGGCCCAATTTGTATCCAATACTATTCAATTAAAGTCTGATGGGCTTTCAATTAATTCTTTAGGCATGGGCTTTGGCCATTATGGATCAAACCTAAGATGCCAAGGCCCAAATAGGAATCACCATTTTCCCAAAAAATCAATTTTGGGCCCATTAAGCCCAATTAAATAATTAAAGGCCATAAGTTATATTTGGAATTTATGGAAATGGTTTTAGGCCCAATATGGATCCAATCTAATTGTCCAAAACCAAGATTGGCCCAACCAAGCCCATTAAGCCCAAATACAACAAAGTTAGCCCAATCCAATTTTAAAGACTAATTTTAATTATTATAACATTCCAAATATCACATTAATTTTAATTAAAGTGTAATAGCCATAATTAATTAGTTAAACTATTATTTCCAAAACATCAATTAAACTAATTAATCATGCTTTATCTTCCAATTTATGTCCAACACAAATTAAAGCAAAATCAATCTATTACATGCTTCTTTTTTCACGACAATTTGGGCATAACAATATCCAATTTTGATTTCAATCAAATTAAATCAACAATCAATATACATATCATGCCTTAAACTCATCCAATAGTCAAATTAACAAACAAATCACCATGAACACAATAAGGGTTATATTCGGCCATGGCAAGGAAATTAAGGGAAAATTTGATCCAACTCATTTTCTCAATTACTAAGATGCATAAATCCAATTCATCATTATCCAACCACATCCAAACAAACAATTTTGAAAAAATCATACTCCAAGCATAAAATCCCCAAATAAAGTTTATAAACCCTAAACTCAAATCATGCTTAGTAAAGTCTCTGATACCATTGTTAGCGTCCTAGACATGCCCAAGGTCTCTAAGTCATGATATGTGTGTGAATAAATCAAAAACAAGTTGCGAAAATTACTTACTTTGATCGGTTGAGATTTCAAAAATCTAGAGATGTAGATGAAGCTCCAAGCTTTGTATGTTGTTTCATACTCTAGGATGAGTTTCCCTATCACATTCAAAAACTCTTTAAGTGCTAGCTCAACTTGATTTTGAAGCAAAATCAATGGAGAAAGAGCCTTAGGCTCACGGCAATGAAGAGAGGAAGAAGGAGAGAGTAGTTTTGTTTTTTGTTTTTTGTTTTCTAAAAACAATTACCAATTGTCAACAACAAAAATATGTATATGCTTTTCAAAAAAACAAAGTGTGTTTTACAAGTTTCCAACAAAAGCCATCAACTACTTCTATCACCAAAAGTTGATTTAACATACATCACCAAAAGGTGACTAATGATGTAAGTGAAGTGGGCCCCACTTTAAATTCAAAATTCAAGTGGCTTGCTCAACACACTCCGAGTTCGGGTTTGTTTTATCCGATTAAATGAATTTTCCGTCGTGACGTAATTAAATTAAATTAAATTAAATAATAATGCCCAATAAAATTATTACGGAAGTCCCTTACGAATTAATTCCAAATTAATTCATTCGCACGAATTAAAATCCAATTTTAATTCCGTATTGAAATCACATTTCAATTAATATATCCAATATATTATTTTAGCCCAAAAAATAAATTAAATAGAAAATCCAATTTTAACTATTAAATTTATTTTACCGATTAATTCCAAATTAATCGCGTTCTCTCTTCTTCACGAATTAATCCCAGATTAATTCATGACGCAATTAATCCCAGATTAATTTCCTCTCTGATAATTAATCCCAGATTAATTCTCTCTCTCATAATTAATCCCAAACTAATTCTGTTCGAGTCAAATATCATCGGTGAATCTTAGAGAAGCGACCCAAGAGATCCCTTGATATGTTGGCAGTAAATACGGTCATCAGACTATCCGAATACATGCGTACCTAGTACCACATTCTTACCGATTTACAAGACATAGTTGGCTTCTAGCAAAGCACCGTGCCTACCCAATTCTCTAGAAATATTCAATGAAGAATATATAATCTTTATCAGGCGTAATATACTAAGTATTGCGTAATACGATCCAGTATCTGATGTCACATGCTAGGCCTAAGGCTGGAATTCTGTCTACCCCGTACGAAGTATATATCGGATCTGTTGGATAATATGACCCATAGCGTCACTATTTGTACAGATCATAGTGTTGTTGTACAAATTAACTATGTGTCAAGGAATTGCACTCTCATCATTGCGATTAGATCACCATAGATGTATAAATGAATAGAGGTCCATATGATTAGTTCCTGGATTGAGAATGATATGAGACAGTATCAGTCCGTGAAGGATTAATCATTAAATATCCCTAGTCATAGTATTATCGAGACTGGACATCGATAATGCAGAATAGGCTAGTATTGCACTTGTGCGCGTTGTGAGGGCACAACGGCATAGTTCTCATATATTTGGGTATTGGATACTCATGTAAGTGTAATAGGAGGTTGTGTTTCACCGATGGTACGAGAAATAGCTTCGCTCTGGATAGACCCCCTCGAAATACCATTGGTAGTATGACTATGTGTCTATGGGAGTCCGAATCAGGGTAGGTGTAATTTGGTCTTAACCTGAGACTTGCACCGCTAATGCTTGCGACAATTAATATACTTTTGTTGAGGTCGTCCAGGGCTGTAACAGGTTCTGTGTACGCCGATACTGAGTATATTGAGAATCGTAGAGTATTGGGTGTGATGTCAAGACGGAAGTATCACTCCAGTCATAATGGAGATGATGTCACGTAGGATACGGTATTAGTGCTCTTAAGTGCTGCGCGGCCATCGGGGTATTATGACTAGGTCATGTATATCCGATTATAGAGACTAGTTATCAGACATCCGACATGTGCTTCGTACGGGGCAGACACAACTCCAGCCCCAGGCCTAGCACGTGACCATCCGATACTGGATCGAAATACGCAATACTACTGTATACTACGCTGATACAGATCTATATATTCCTGTAAGAATATTTCCGGAGAATTGGGTAGGCATGGCGCTTTGCTAGAGGCCAACCTTGTCTTGTGAATCGGTGTATGTAAACGTGGTACGAGGTACTTACGTGTTCGGATAGTCCGACGACTCGATTTACTGCCAACATATCCGGGGATCTCATGGGTCGCTTCCCAAAGATTCACCGATGACGTATGACTCGCACTCATAATTAATCTGGGATTAATTTGATGAGAGAGAAAATTAATTTGGGATTAATTACGGAGATATTATCTGGGATTAATTACGGAGATATTTTATCTGGGATAAAATATCGTCTAAAGAGAGAAAACGATTGATTTAGAATTAATCGGGTAAATTGATATATTTGATATATCAATCGTAATTGGATTTCGACGCGGAATTGAAATTGGATTTTAATTCGGGCGAACGAATTAATTTAGAATTAATTCGTTAGCGACGTGAATAGTGAATTCGTTAGGCATAATCATTTAATTACGACGCAACGGAAAATTCGCTAATTAGGAATTAGTGAACCCGAGCCCGAGAGTGATTGCGAGCGCATTCGTATTTCAAATTCGAGTGCGACACGCAAGTCACATCAAGCGTCAAATCATTCGTCACATCAAGCGTCAAATCAAATGTCACTTTGAGTGATGTGACAACTTGTCACTTTATTGAATGAAAGATGTGACTTGATGTAGTTGGTAGTGGTTGGAAAAGGCTTTTAAAAGTTGATGGTAATATATTATTACATATGTTACTTTGACTTTTGAAAAGTGTATATCATATATTTAATTTTAGAAATCATATATAAGATATACAAAACCATTTTAACAACCAACACACACTTATTCTCTTCTAATTCTCTCTCACCATTCACGCCCAAGGGGCTGTGAAAATGCTCACTGGTTTGCTTCAAAACCGTGATCTTAGGGAGGCAATGGGTGTTGATTTTGTGGCAAAATCAAGTAGAGCTAGCACTCCGAGAGACATGCGAAGGTGATAGGGAAACTTACCCACGAGCCGGGAATCAAACGACGAAGATTTGAAGCTCAAATGATGAAGCACAATCTGAAAACTTGAACCAGTGGACTGCTCACTGCCAAGTCCGAATTTCAAAGGGAAAAATGATTTTGTTCGTCGTTTCATCGCACAACCGATCAATGTAAGTATTCCACAACTTCTTTGATATGTATTTCACACTTATCATGCTTGTTTGATGATCTTGGGACCTAGATAATTACCAACAATGGCATCAAGAGCCTAGGTTCAAGCATGAAATTTTTAGGGCTAAAATTTGGGTAAACTTGTTTTGAGCATGATTGAATGAATTGAATGTTGAGTATGCTATAAACATGTTTAATTAAGATTGATTGGATCAATTTAATGAAATAATGATTGGATCAATTTTCCCCAATTGATGGAGCTTGGCCGAATGGTATAAGGCATTTGGAGATTTGGAATTTTTTGATTTTTGATTCATTGGATGAGTTAGAATCATGTAGGATGATGTTAATTTGAAATTAATTGGATTGAATTTTGAATTGAACAAAATCCCTAATTTGCTTATGTTGGCCGAATTCAATAATGCCCTTTAATGTCTTGGATTTTTGATTTTGATAATTGGATGTATTGGAAATCATTCGGGAAGTAATTAGATGTCGATTTTGGAATTAAGGGATTAAATTCAAATCGGACAAAAATTACTCCCTTGGCCGAGACTTTAAGCATGGTTAATGGTTTTGATTTTTCATTAATGTGTTGGACATGAAATAATGAAGTAAAGATGTTGGTTTCTATTATATGTCCCAAGGAAAGTTTAAGCATAT
>SKCR01006368.1:0-24371 GCA_019454045.1 Zanthoxylum bungeanum
CATCCAGTGGTCAGACCCTGAAATTTTTTTGACGTGCAAGTCATCTAAGTGTGGAGGATCACGCATAAAATCAAGATTATCATATAGTCATAGGATCAGAGATGCTACTCAACTTGAGGAGATCCCTATTAACAGTGGCGTGCACTACTAACTATTAGGAATAATCCAGTGAGACATTCATTATTCGCTCCAATGAATACCCATATGCCTATACGAGTTGACGTAACTTATGGTCCATTGGGTCTAACCATTGGAGCTCTAATTCCAATATACGAAAATTGATAGTGTTATACGTTATAGGAATTTGAACGTGTTCTAAAACCAACGACTAAGAATATAACTTTTCAGAATAATTTATAATAGCAATATTATCCCAATGACGGACCACACCCAGTGTCCAAAATCACCACATGATTAATCTAAGGTCGATATTATAATCAACATATAAATATATATATATTATATATATTATATATATATATATAATATATAATATATATATATATATATCTAATAATATATATTTCATCCAGCATGTTTCGAAAGAAAATAAAATAATAATAGTTACCATTAATAAAGTATTGAAATGAAAATACAGTTCTATTATTATCTAGTAATAAAAGATCGTATAATACTTTATGGGAATTGACACTCAAAGTACCAACTCTAACAAACTCGCACTTTCTTAGAGCCAATCCAAATGGTGTCTCAATCCCATCTCTTCCGTATGACTATCAAATATCTTTGGAGGTAAGGCCTTTGTAAGCGGGTTTGCTATGTTGCCTTGTACTTGAACTTTCAATATCATTATGTCTATCTGTTCGACGATTTCTCTAATCACACGATATTTCTATGCACATGTTTAGATTTGGAGTGCACTCTCGGCTCATTAACTTACGGAATAGCTCCGCTATTATCACAGTAAAGTGGGATCATATCCACTATACTAGGCACAATTCTTAGTTTTTTGATAAAATTTCTAATTCAAATAGATTTTTTATCAGCTTCCGAAGCTGCTATAAATTTCGCCTCTATGGTGGAATCAGCTGTAGAACCTTGTTTTGAACAACGCCTACTAATTGCACTACCGTTAAGGGTAAATACATATCCATATGTAGAATTTATCATCCGGATCTCCTTGGAAATCCGAGTCCGTATAACTCTTGACCTATAGTTCATCTTCTCTATAAATTAGAAACTTATCCTAGGTATTTCAGAATATATTTCACAACCATCCAATGCTTATCACTCGGATCAAATTGATATCCGCTAGTAACATTAACGCCGAAACTGATATGAGGTATTAGTAATTAGCATAACATATATTATGCTTCCAATACAAGAAGCATATAGCAAGTTAGACATCCTAACTCTTTCTTCCATAGTCTGATGAGTCGTTTTCTTCGAAAGATGTATGTTATATAAAAAATGTACATTTACTACCTTACAGTTGGTAAAACCATACCTTTCTAACATATTCTCTATGTACGTGGATTGCGAAAATCCTATAAATGTAATTCCTCCGTCCCAATAGAGCCTTATACCCAATATATATATGTGGCAATTTGGGTCAGGATTCGTTTATTCATTCGATTCGATTCGCTTTAAAGCGATTACGGGTTTGAAAAAATGGATTCGTTTAATAAATGGGTCAATTCGATTTGATTCGTTTATTAAACGAATCGAATACGAATTTAAGCTCATTGATTCGTTTATTCGTTTTATTATTTTTACTTACTAGTTCTTGTTAATTTTCAATTAAGATTTGAGAAATTATAGCTAATTATCCTAGAAAAAGTAATATTTTCAATATTTTGTGAGGTATTTTTAGTAAATATATTAATTATATATTTCATATGTATGTATTGATGAAGAATTAATGTAAATCAAGTGAGGTAGATTATTTTATTAATATATCATTGACTAAACGAATAAATGAATATTCGTATTCGATTCGTTTAATAAACGAAATGAATACGAATCCTGATACTAGGATTCGTTTAATAAATGAATCAAATACGAATCCATCACATTTTGATTCGATTCGTTTAGGATTCGATACGAATTCGATTCGTTGATTTATTTTGACACCTCTACCAATATATAAGAAGTTTCACCAATTCTTTCATGGAGATGTTCTGCAAAGTGAGGCATTTTTACTTTGCATCATTTTTATATCATTCCCAATGATAAGGAGAATATCTACATATAACATAAGTAATACTATCATGTCCCACTAATTTTTTTTATAAACACACGATTCTTCATCGTTCTTGATGAATCCAGATAATCTAATTATCTCATCAAAATGATGATTCCAACTTTGGGAAGCCTGTTTAAGTCCATATATGGACTTTTTGATCTTACAACCCAAGTTTGAAGTCTCATCGGATGTAAAACCCTATGACTGTTCTATATAGATATCCTCCTCGAGGAATTCATTTAGGAATGCAGTTTTGACATCCATTTATCATATATTATAATCATGATATGAAAAATGGCTAATAATATCCTATTGGATTAAGGATGACTACTGATGAAAAAATTTCCTCATAGTATATCACAGGATGTTGAGTACAATCTTTTACTACCAATCGAGCCTAAAAAAATTTTATAGTATCATCTACCTCGGTGGGCTGACCCAGAGAACAAAGATGGGGTCTCAGGTCGACCAGTGTTGAAGTCATGTGACGTTTGCCCTAGTTGAGAGGATGAGCTTTTAAAAGGCTAATGATGACTATGTGAAAAGCAACGGTTCTCATTGCAAGTAGCTCGACCAGCCGCTATATACCGGTGCAGTGGAAAGAATGTAGCAGAGTAGAGTCGCTACAATGATAGTGAAATATGATATTCTAATTGTCACATTTAAAGGTAGTTGAGGAGAGTTGAGATTGCGATGATGACAATATTGTTGGGACAGTTGTGGAACCTCTAGGGTCGAATATCCCGCACGGTGAAAAATGGGTCTAACCCATTGATACTTAGCATAAGTGTATTCTAAAATATTTTTATGTAAAACTACATTCCATTTCGAGAACGGGGACCAAAGCGAAGTTTGGAAACTCAGGAACGGAGAAAAATAAGTTTTAATATGAATCATCTCTGGGCGTCGCGACGCGAGTGCTTGGGCGCCATGTCGCCACCCAAAATGCCGAAAGCATGCTGAACGAAAAATTCATCATATCGCGATGCGTATGTGTGGTCGTCACGATGCCCAGTAGACTGCGTCGCGACGCAACTCGGGCAGAATGTGATTTTCAAGTTCAAAATATTACTAAATACTTCCAATTTTCTCCTAATACTTCAAATATACTTAAAATAAAATTTTAACTTCATAACCACTATCAACACATATTCTACAATTAGCATCATGTATTCTAAATACTTATATGTATTTTTTTTGAATCTAATTACAAACCATTTTAGAATTCCAATTAGAAATGTCTCATGAGTTCACCTAAAAGTGGTCAAGTGAATCTAGAATGGTAGCCATAACTCTAAGCTATAATCTAGAGTTCCAAACTATTGTTAATAGTTCCATGTCCAATATGAACATCTTTGACCTAATTCATAAGCACGTTTGTTTATACATCTAAAATATCATAACACAAATTGATTAGCCCCATTTCAACATTAAGCAATGTGATCATGCATCTAATATATAAAAGAACATAGCTTAAGAGAAGATCAAACATTACTTAATAAGCTTGATGCAAGATCCAATCTACCTCTCTTTTTTTGAAATGGTTGGAGAACCTCCAAGGTGTGCAAGCTTGACTCCAAGATCCAATCTTGTTTACAATGCTACCAAGTTTCACTTCAATATCCAATCTTGATTTCTCCTATACGAAATGTTGTAGAGACCTCACAAGCTTCTCTAAACACTTCTCTAACTTAGACTGATCTCTCAAGAATTATTTATTATAGCTTACTCAAGCTTTTACTTATGCTTATACTTGTAATTAAAAATCTTCCTTAAGCTTGCTATTTATAACAAAACTTACGTAATTTTTAATCAATAAACGTCTTATAAAACATTAGGTATACTTAATTAAATTCATCCAAATATTCATAATTAGATGTGACTAATCCCACTGTATACTATTTTGATTTAAGTAAATTAAATCAAGACAATCTTTACTTAATGGATTAGTTCAATGTCTACCACTTTGATTTAATCCAATTAAATCAAGACATGTAGATTTATAACTATTAATACAAATATGAAATTATCAAAATATCCTAAAATGGTAGAGATATTTATGAATTTACAATTAAGCCTTTTATGTAAATTTGAATTAATCCAAATAGGTCAAAGTAAATAATCAATGTTATCCAATAATACTTGATTATCTTAGTTGATAATTATAATATCGAATATTATCTTTTATCAAAATTAATCAGGTACCCAAGTGCTCAACAAGTAAACTTCATATTGGGACTCTCTAAGTTCAGACACGTTAGTCATATAAGCCTAGCTAATATGTACGCAATTCGACCATCTCCAAATTCACGAAGAACATGAACGACCTTTCTGAACTATACAAATCAAGGTCATCATATATGTTTATCAATCCCTCAATCGTAGGCTATCCAAGTTGTGTTCAGGAAACATAGAATACACAGTCAAGTTTTCGAGGCACACATCTCATGTCGATATATCCAAAATTCTTCATAACTGAGGCGATCCACCTTAGGTGATCGACTTTGGCCAAAAGAATCATGACTTTACTAACGTGGATTCTATCTTGCTTCGTACTTGATTACTGAGTACGTCGGTCCACACCTAATAACATCTAGAGGCCAGATCATGAAAAGTTTCTGACATACATGGCATCAAAGTATGGAGGATCTCATAAAAAATCAATGTTATCCTACAATCAAAGGATTACATATGCTACTCGATTCGAGGACATTCCTATTGACGGTAGTGTGTACTTCCAACTATTAGGAAATACCTGTGAGTCATTCAGTATTCGGTCAACCAATACACACACGTCTATATGAGCTTCCAAATCTCATGTTACATCAGGTTTAAACTATTTGAACTCCAATTCTAATATACGATATGTGCTAGTCTTCTAGGTTATATGAATTCGACCGTATTCCAAAACCAACGACTAGGAATATATAATTTAAAAATAGTTTACAATGGTAATAATCATCCCAATATCGTACCACTTAGTGTCCAATATTACTATAAGACTATTCTAAAGTCGATGTCATTTTTAGCATATCTATAAATCAATCTAAAACTCATAATGACAATATCATTAATAAGGTATGAAATGAAAATGTAGTTATTTTATTAAATGAATAATAAAATGTACAATTTGGATTAACACTCCAAGCACCAATTCCAACAAATGTGACATGGGCTGACGTAATTGACAGTGAAATAGTGAATTTGGAAGTCTATGAAAGGGGGTTGAAGATTCAGATTCAAGGGTTAGCAAATTTCATATCTCACGACTTGTAAAAAGAGTTAAGAGCTTAAAAACTAAAGATAGAGAGAGAAAGACAGTCGGTTGCATGACCAAGTGAGTGAACCGTACCGGGTTAGTGTAAAACTCGAGGTGTATTGTCATTGAGATAGTTCATTTTCTAGTTGTAGATCGGGTCGGTTTTGACGCTGAACTGTAATAAAGTACATCATATTTCTCATGTGTTCATAGGTTAGAGCCACTCTCTATCGAACCACGTAGACTTTGTGTTTACCTTGTTTGCTAGGGGTGGGCATTATCGGATTCGGATCGGATCGGACCAAATCCGAATCCGATCCAATCCGAAATGTCCACGGTTGTTTGATTCGATCGGATCGAATCATGTTATCGAACTCGATCCGATCTGATCCGATAATTATCGGATCGGATCGGATTGGTTCGATCCGAATTCGAATCGGATCGAATCAGACCAATTCGATCCGAAATCATCCTATTTCGGATCGGATTGGTCCGATCCGATCCGAATTCGGTGGGTTTGAGTCAAAAAAATCGATCGGATCGGATTGGATCGGATAAAATCCGATCCGATCGAAATTTTTTTTATTTTATTTAATATGTAACGACGTCGTTTTGCATATGAAAAAAAAAAATTCGATCGGATCGTATAAAATCCGATCCGATCCGAAATTTGTCAAACCGGACCAACAGGATTCGATCGGATTTGCTAATCGGATCGGATCCGATTCGATCCGATTTGATCGAATCGGATCGGATCCGATCCGATGCCCACCCCTATTGTTTGCTACTAAGTTTGCTTTGGTTCCCTTTTAACTAAACAAATTCATTGTTGGAGGAGATTTGTTCGAGGGTTTAATTTCCCATATTATCTTTGGAACTAAAAACAATCGTCAATAGGATATATATAGAAAATTTTCAAAATTTACAAAATAGCTCCCGAAGTTTACAAACAAGCCCCCTATCAATGCACCTCCTCAGAAATTCGCATTTTTGGGACCCTTTTAGTGCAAATTTCAAAAGTTCTCAACACGAAAAAAGATTTTTTTTCAAAAAAATCTTTCCAACTGATCAATAATCAGCTTAATCCGAGTTCGTTTGTTATTTTTATAGCCAAAACAACAAAATTTCGCCGTAAAAATAATATACTTAAATTACGTAATCCGTTCCTTCGAATTTTATGATTCCCAATGAACCAAATTCCAATTTAAAACATTCCGACCTATAGTTCAACTCTTATTTCCCAACATCATCTGGTTTCGAGACCTAAACTTCAATTCAAGAACCTTACATAATTATTCCAAAAAATCAGGATATTACAATGTTTTAGAGAGAAATATTGAAATGTTTTTTTAATACATAAAAAATAAACAAAATTCAATCCTCCTTATATATATATATATATATATATATATATATATATATATATATATATATCGGATTTAAATTTTTATTGTTAATTATCTTTTTATTTTATTTTTTTCCATGAAATTTGAAAATTTAATCTTAAATTTACTCTATTTTAATTTTAATTCCCAATTTCATTTTTTTTTTTTATGTTTCTATATCTATTTTAAAAACTTGTAGGTTAGTTTAAAAAACTCCTATAATCAATGAAGTTGAGATCCATTTCAAAGATATTTAGGCTTATATTCCTATTAATATAATTTAGATTACAAATGGACAAATATTCTTATTTGCCGATCTATTTAATGCTAAAATTTTGTAATGGCACAAGTGTTGGTTGCTCAATTGGTGAAATTAAAGTTTGAATCATGGGATGATAGATGCTTTTGCTTATAATGGCAATTAAGCATAGGATTAGTCAACCTCCAATGACATTTGTTACAATAAATCAATAATGGCAAACTCTATAACGTTTTCTTGGTTCATGGTATCAAGATTTTTAATTTTTGTTTTCAATTTCTAAACTATGCATTTCAAAATTCAGCCGGCTGATTTATTTTACTCGTCCCATTGTTCACGACTTTGTAGGCTTGTAAATATAAGATATATATCTAATGTTTGACATGTCATAAAAGATATAAATTTGAAATTTTGTTAATTGATCCACCTAAAGATCACAAAATATATTAAAAGTACAGAAATCGTCCACATATTTTGTATCGGATATATAATCAATATTTGACACACGTTTCAATCATATATCTAAATTTAGTAAAAATTTAATATATATAATATTTGACACATATTTCGATCATATACCTAAATTTGGAACATTTTTGATGACGTGTCAGTCTTTAATTATACGATTGATAAATTTCCTAAATATAAATATACATATTCTTCATAAAATGCAAGTATATCTTGATTCTTGAAAATCCACATGATCGAAAGAATATACCTACCAATATTTTTATATATATATATATAAATTTGTGTCCAATTGATTTGAGTTTATATTAAATATTGAATCAACTATTATAATTTATCTAATTAATGTAAATCTCATATGGCCTATTTATCTCCTGACAATTAATCATGTGTTCCACATAAATTCAACTTAGCAATGGATTCTTATCCATTTCTTTGCCATATCGAGAAGGATGGGGTTTTCCAATGTTTTAAAAATTGGACCGAACCGATCGGTTGAACCAGTCTAACCAAAAATCGGCTATGAGTCCAGTCGATTGAACCTTCAAAATCAAAATGTAACATTCTCAATTCGGGAGATACTACCGGCAGGGAATAGGCCGTACTATTCCCATGAGCCTCTAACTTTATAACTATGAACAACACGAATACTATTTTCTCAAATATAATATCATGTATGGGACCATGTCCAAACCCATGACATAGAATGTAAAACAATACACACAACTAAATACTCAACATCATTTATCTTAACAACTTTATATAAAATACTTATACACAACTTTACTTTCAAAATATATAACTAGACTTTATTTGACATGACTAGATTCTATCACTGACTTGAGCTGGTAGACCAACTCCCCAGTGACTGCCATCAGTATTTATCCTCCCGAGCTCGTCCTCCGGGTAAACCTGTAAAATAAGGAAATTGGGAGTGGGGGTTTAGATCATTTGAACGATCTAAGTGATTAAACATTTAAAATAAAATAAAAACTCAAATGTTTATGGAAAGATCGATGGTTCTAAAATCATATTTATCTCAAGTCATTTCTTTTGAAATCTCTATCCTTATTTGAAACAACTTTCTTTCTGAAAATCTTTTCTGAAAACTACTATTGTCTAAAATTTCTGAAAATTCTCATAAAACAGTATCTTGTGAAAACTCTTTCTTGAAATTATCTTTTCTGTAAAGCTAGCTTTGAAAATTTGTTTATGGAAAATCTTTATATAAAAGTATGTTGAAAACCTGACGCATGGGGGCGTTACGTATCGATGTCTCCCTATACGCCTAACTAGGCCATGAGTGTAAATCCATGACATTAGGGTGTTATGTGTCACTGTACCCCCAAAACATGCCACTACATGTCCCTGAACTAGAGTCTAGAGGCGTTATGTATACCGTCTCTCTAGCCTTGAAATCTAGAGCCGGTGGTGCGGATCTATACTACCCTTCAGACTCTGAATCTAGGATCTATGGGAGTCTATCATCCATAATCTTAAATGATAAGTGTGGTTTATACCCACTTATTCGGGCATTTTTAGCTTGTTATTTTGTTACATTTCGATATATTTAAATGTCATTTATAGTTTATTTCATGTTTTATTTGTAGGAGCATTGATACATGGATCTGGGAAATATTACAAGTGTTTTGGGAACTTCCAGGAACACAGGATGAGCACGGGAGCATTGGCACCATGATACAGATCGTCAGGCGCCACGGCACAAAAATCACATACAAACTTCAGGGGAGTGGGCGCCATAACGCCCTTGATAAATTGCAAAGGCGCATTGGCGCCTAAATTAATTAACCAACAATGGCGCCAAGGCGCCTAGTGAAAAGGGTGGCGCCATGGCGCCACCAATTCCTTATACAAATAGCGCCATGGCACCCCCATAAGCCAGCACTCGCCCATAGAATTTCCCGAGGGTTTGGCGCAGCGGCGTCCAAGCCCAGGTGCCGCGGCGCTGCGGAAGAAAAAAAGGTACGTTCCAGGATTTGTTTTTTTTAGGATTTTTAAGATCCCTAATGATACCCAAAGACTCCCAGCCTCCATTATAAATATAACAGTTCGTCCAGAATTAAAGGGGAGGCTAATACACTCCACAAAACAAAGAATTAAATATTTTTAGATATCCAGGGAGAGGATTGAAGAACAACAAGAGGAGATTAAGGCGTTGACATCCGGAGAGGAAGAGATTCAATTCGGGTTTTATCTTTTTATTTCTTTCTTAGAACTCTAATGATTTTCATTAGATTCATGAATTGTTTATCATTGATTTTATCTTTTGCCATGAACTAAACTCCTTAATTTTGGAGAATGATGTAATCTATGCGTGAACCTTGTATTGTGTTTATCAATTTTGTTATAAAGTTTTATTAATTTATTTATATTCTTTTGAAATTAATGCTTCTTGATTGTTGGCCACAATTTGAGATGATGAATGTTTAGAATCTATTACTCGAGAGAGGAGATTTTGAATAGATCTAGAGAATATAACCTAGGGTTTTATAGAGTTCGAGAGAATCTGTAGTCCTTTGAAGTCGTTAACATAAAATCACAAAGCGTAATGAGTTGTTAACTATTGGATTTTTATAGAGATATCGAAGTCTATAGTTGATGATATTTTCACTCGGCACTCGAGAGAGGGAGTGGATATTTTAGGAGTCTTGACTTATAAATAATATAGCTGAACAAAGATTAATTGGCATGACAATTACATAAACAACAGCTAGGTGAAATCAGGATTCAGAATCTCTATCGTATTAGCTCCTCCTATTTTATTATTTTTATATTTATTTATTTATTAAAATCTTTATTATTTATTTTCTAAATAAAGTTAGGATTATCAATTGTGGTACTTAGTGCGAGTTAACGCAATTCATGTGGGTTCGACACTCTACACTCATATTTATACTAAAACTTGACACCGTACACTTGCGGTACGATATAAAAATATCACAACATTAAACTGCGTGTGCATAAGATATGTGAATCCGTCAATTTCATAACTGAGTCAGGTTACATACTGAGGTGGATTTTTCCCTCATGCCTCGAAATCATAAAACCATCACTTTTCTAAATCATTTCCCAAATCATCTTTTACCAAAATATATTTCAAAATAAACTCCGCTAACGCCCTAAATGCGGAAAAGTAAGTCTGACTTCAAAATTAATATAATGAAACTCAACTTAAGGAAAGAGTGTCCACTCACAGATTTTTAAGATCTAGTTGTTGTTACTCTGCTTCGTCGGATAATGATGTGGTTCATGTGATGATCTATAATCAAGAAACTCAATTAGAATTTAAGCCATGAGACATGGTTCGAGGTTAGACTAAACTTCTCAATTATACTAATCCATCAACACGAGTATGCTTGTGACTTGTCATAGTACGCGTATG
Organism: Zanthoxylum bungeanum; assembly: GCA_019454045.1. Lineage (NCBI taxonomy): Eukaryota > Viridiplantae > Streptophyta > Magnoliopsida > Sapindales > Rutaceae > Zanthoxylum > Zanthoxylum bungeanum. Next base: position 10,978 of record SKCR01006368.1, read on the forward strand.
TGCCTTAATATAAAACTCTTAAGGTAGTCCTTAACATTCTAGATTTAAAACTGAAATATAATCAAACTTATCATGTATCGTGTTGTGACGCTGGGTCTTGCGCGTCGTGACGCTCATTTGAACAGACCTGAGACAGAGCCTCTGCTCATTACGCATCACGACGCTGTGCGTTCAGTATCGTGATGCCCACATATGTTGATAAACCAGTGAGCATCCTCTGTCTCCGCGTAGTGACGCAAGTCCCTATGTGTCGCAATGCTCACAATTCCATAAACGCATCTGTGAAAATTTTCCAGTACGCATCGCGATGTTGGGTGTGTGGCATCGCGATACCAGGCCAATTTCAGGGCCTAACATCAATTCTTCCCTGTCTATTTTCCCCAATACACTTCTCAGACTTCCATATTATAACCTTTACTCAAACAACTCTTTATTTCTCAATATTCACCTTTATGAAACCAACGCTCCTCAATTCAATTTAACTTTTTAATAGCATACTCCAATTAGCTCAATACTAAGGATTTTCAATATTTGGACCTTACTTACACAATTAATTTCCATGCTCATTATGCCACTAAATAAAATCCCTAGTATGCTTCTAACTTCAATATAGCATCATATCATAAACTTAAGCCCCAACCATTGTCTAACCTCATTAATTCACAATGTATAATTTCCCAACACATTCATTTACTTATAAACCTCATCTAATGCTAAATATTATCAATCAAATTCTCAAAATGCATGCCAATAACACTCTCAATGCCCATTGAGCCAATTCAAATTCTATGACATACAAGGTGCAAAATTTGGACTCTAGTTTTCTTGCCCAAAAATCGATAAATAAAGAATGAATGACAGTTAGAAGCTTTCTTTGTGTGCTTAAAACTTGAGAATCATCATCATTCCATCAAATTTTCCTTGAGAAATGAAGAAAATTTGGAGAAAATTTTTCCTTACACTAGCTCATGTTTTTAGCTTGAGATAGTTGAATAAATAGTGCATTATTTATAGACAATGACTGATTTATTTTGTAATGGGAGGAGTGGCCAAGATGTGCCATAACACCAAATTCTAGTCTATTCTCGAAATTATTGTAGCATCCACGAAATTCATGATTTTTGACCCATTTCTAATTAGAATTTGGAAAAATATCCAATGCGGAGGTTGTAGGTCTAGGTTTTAGCTGTCCAAAGATATAAATTCATAAAAATTGGAGTTCGTATGAAAATATTATGGCCCAAATATCATGGGTTTTCCGGAATAGAACATCGTATAATTTTGTATCAGAATTTCAAAGAATTTACCAATTGTCCCCAAAGTCGTTTCATTAGTGTATATGTGTTTAAATATAATTTATATTATTTATCACTCATCCCACAATATAACAGTAGTCGAGATCACCGAATGTTATAAATTCTCCCCCTTAAATAGGATTCGTCCTCAAATCCTCTTTAAAATAAGAATCTGGGATCTGTCTAGGCTTAAAATTCATGATATTGAATACCTTACCACAAATTACAGGGTTCGCGACTATTTCTAAATCACCAACTTTCAGCTGACTATATACTTACAACCTTTGACTCATCCATTATATCATACCATTTCCCGACGCCACAGGACAATGTGATCATTATGTTGAATCTTGAATTCCATATAACTAGGGTTGTACACTAATTTATCTGTGTGGACTCTTACTCTTCTATAACTATTCTGCATCATTTGGGATTCCATTTGACTTAATAATAAAAATCTCTGACTAGCTAATCAGTTACCATTTGACTAGTAGACATAAAATACTCTTCATTTTTCTTGATATCTGCTTTATGCATAGTGCCTATTGTCATAATTAGCATTTTTGCTACGAAATTCGGAGCTATTGTGAATATCCCTTGATTTATTTATTGAGAGGTACTACCTCGATCGCATTTCATAAAATCTCCGCTGAGTACCCTTTATTACCGTCATGTATCACATAAATCTCATTTATAAACCTCTAGATATGCTTAATATCCTTTCTCTCAAAGAAACCTTTTCTCTATACCTCTCATTATGCTCAACAACTTATTTGACTCGAATCAGGTTTTTCTTAACCCGTACTTTTGACTCTCTCCAGAAAAACTAGTGTCTCCATAATTGGGCTTCCCACGTTCTCATTCAGGGATAAATAAATTTACAAGAGTGATCCTTGTCATTATTAATGATGTTTATACTCGATACTTCCTTAGCTCCATTTGTTCGACCTGATCTAGGTATTCTTTCTCATATCTTAGCTATTTAACTCTCTACATTCTCCTTATTGAGTTCCAACAGCTTATGAGCTCATTTCTTCAAGTTCTCATATCTCTGCTTATCTCTGGGCCTAGGGCTTCCTAGCTTACTGATGTTGTCTACCGATGACTTTTGTACTTAGGATGTTAGTCCAGGGTATTTTTCTAGTGGTTTTGCTCAATTGGCTAAAAATTCAGGCTTAATTGCTTGCACAATTATGCTTAAACTATATCCCATGTTATTGACTTTGACTCCGGTGATTCGATCCTAGCTAGAGTTCATGCTTTTTTCGTACTTTACTTTCGTATTTACTATAAATCTGATTACTATCTTTCACACCAACTTGTTCTCCATACCCGGTTGCATGCTATGATATCCCGCTTTTCATTATTTCCATAGTCTTGATCTATCAAGTGTCATTAATCATGTATATGTAAATATACACAAACTCGTAAATTTAATCTTCATCCGATGACCGTTTACGTAAATTATACCTTGATAATTCACCCACTGCATTAAATGCAGTATTATAGTAAACTTATATTCTTTATTCCATATTATACTACACATCTACCAAACCAACCATAACCATGGCTAAGGCCATAGCAACCCGTGGTGGTTAGTTCGACTTAAACTATGGCTGGTTAGTTCATATGGATTGTGTGAGTTAAGATGTAATAGAACTTTGGTTTCATTCTAATACTGATAAACCTTATTGTCACGCACTTCTATCCTCGCTTGATCAGTATTCTTTCATATTGTCGCCACACCTCAACAGTTCCACTTCTGAATCGTTACTTAGTGTTCTTTTCGTCTTCTTTCCTGTTTTATTATATACCTGCAACTTCAGTGATCTATGCCTTGGTATTTCTCACGGATTCATCTGTTTCCTGGTAATATCTTAGGGACAATCATCGAGGTTCATCTTTGATGTTGTTTTCTAACGAGAATTGTGAGGGTAGGGGTTGGTTCTGAAATCTTTCTGGTTGCGGTGCTCTCACTAGCTACTCGTGCTGTAGTTGCATATTTTGCTCATCTATAAGCCTAGGACTTCCTTTTTTACATATCTGGTGTTGGCTCTCACCCTAAGGTACTTATGCTAGGATCTATCTGAATTTCCTCTCCCAACTTTACTCCTAATTTATTTTTGACTATCAGTCATACTACTTCTTACTAAGAACCTCTTTAAGGTTCATGCTCTATGAAAACCCTACCATACTTCCTCTGTTATTCCTCCTCATCTCAGTTCCTTGAACACCCCTTACGTCTTTTTCTTCTTTGGAAGCTCTATCATCTATAACAGGTTAAGGTATCACTACTCATGCTTCTGGTTCGGGTGTTACTCTCTTACTAATTTTTCCTTCTCTCGTACGGTGAAGAGTTCTATATGGGTCATATGCTTTACTTCTACAAGTCGTTATATACATCACATACTCTAGTTTTTTACTCTTTCGAGCCTCTACTTCCTTGAAGGCTTTCAGTTCTACGATAGAGCAGTTCGTTCATTCTAGATTCGACTGAACATACTGTGAATCCCAATAAATTTATCTTATACAAGACATTACTATCTTCTTATCCATATCTAGGTCTTATTGAGCTTCTTGGTTAGCTGTCTTACTGACTCGTGATCTGTCTATCTTGTCTGATGTCTTTCTTTACTTGCTCAAGTCCTTACTAGGCTCTAATTTGTGGAGTAAATATCTACTTTCCTTTAGAAATCTGAGAACACATGTTAATGTTAATTGTCTAAGTTCAATGATGGTCCAATTGGGTGCCTATACACTTACTGGGTCAGAACTGCTAGACAAAAAAATTATCGCTTGTACTGTTGGAATCCACGTCAACCACTCCAAGTCTTAAGGTTTCCACAACTCTTATCAACTATGTTGAGATTTCCATTTCGTTACTACCTTCGCGCTATGTTATTTATGTGTCTGTATGTACTGAACTTCCTTGTTATTTCTCGCATCCTATTTTTTGCCTCTAGTTGTACTGTTGAGGCTATATAGTGGCTCTTTCTTATGGGCTACTACTATGTTTGGTCTATTCTGTGGACTTCTCCTAGTACCTCAATATCCTTTTTGGAATTTCTTGTCTATTGAAGCTCTCATGTTTAATCATGATTTTGGGCTTCTTTTATCTTTCTGGCTATAATGTGATACTCGGAGAACTTGCTATCTATACGAAATACTCGAAGGCAATTGGATCGGCCTGAAGAAATTTTCTGAGAAGGAAGGAATCTTACTTGGAGGGAAGAAACCTCACTTAGGTCTACTCGACATATCACTCTCTCTCGGGCTCATTCTATTTTCTTTTCTACTATTAGTTCTGGTACTTTCTTATCTATTTAATCTTCTACTCCTTCTTACATTTGGTTGCTTAAGCATCTATATATATTTCCATACTTTTCTTCTAGCTTTCTCTTTCTCCCTTTTACTCTATTGGGTAGATATTCTTGGATTTTTACAATCCAGTTTCATACCTTGTTCTGATCTTCTGAAAGTGAATCAAGATAGTTACGGAATGATTCTTAACTAGAGCAAGGATTATGGGAATTCAGATAGTTTTGGGAATGCTTACCTACATACATATAAGACTTGATGACGTACTCGATAATCGGATACTGGAGAGGTAGTGCCTCGTATACGGGTATCTCATATATACTGCTTATACAGACCCCAACACCCTACCCACTGCAGTCACTGACTCCCTAGACCATGCTCTGATACCATCTTTATAACATCCTCAATCCTGGAGATGCTACCGACAGGGAATAGGTCGTATTATCCCCATGAGCCTCTGAATTTCTAACTATGAACAACACATATACTTTTTTCCTAAACATAATCTTATGTATGAGATCGTTGCCCAAACTCATGACATAGGATGTAAAACAATACACACAACTAAATACTCAACATCATTTATCTTAACAACTCTATACAAAATACTTATATACAACTTTACTTTACAAATATCTGAAATTGGACTTTATTTGACATGATCGGTTTCTATCACTGACTTGACCTGGTGGACTAACTCCCTAGTGATTGCCATCAGTATCCATCCTCACAAGCCCGTCCTCCGGGTAAACCTACAAAACAAGGAAACTGTAAGTGGGGGGGTTAGATCGTTTGGATGATCTAAATGAGTGAACAGTTAAAATAAAATAAGAACTCAAATGCTTATTTAAAGATCCATGGTTCTAAAACCAAATTTATCTCAAGTCATTTCTTTTGAAATCTATTTCCTTATTTGAAACAACTTTCTTTCTGAAAATTTTTTTCGAAAATTACTTTTGTTTAAAATTTCTGAAAACTCTCATAAAACGGTATCTTGTGAAAACTCTTTCTTGAAATCAACTTTTCCATAAAACTGGCTTTGAAAATCTGTTTCTGGAAAATCTTTATCTAAAAGTATGCTGAAAACATGACGCATGCCGGCGTTACGTATCGCTAACCCCGATACACTTAACTAGAGCCAGGAGTGCAAATCCATGACATTGGAGCGTTATGTGCCGCCTACCTGTCCCTGAACTAGGGTCTAGGGGGGTTACATATCGTTGTCCCCTAGCCTTGAAATCTAGAGCCGGGGTGCGGATCTATGCTACCCTATAGAATCTGAATCTAGGATCTATGGGTGTCTGTCATCCCTAGTCCTGAACTGCGTGTTCACACGATATCTGGATCCTTCAATTTCATATCTGAGTCAAGTTACATAATGAGGTGGGTTTTTCCCACATGCCTCGAAATCATAAAACCATCACTTTTCTAAATCATTTCCCAAATCATCTTTTACCAAAAAATATCTAAAAGTAAACTCGTCTAACGCCGTAAATGCGGAAAAGTAAATCTAATATCAAAAATAATATAATGAAAATCAACTTAAGGAAAGAGTGTCCACTCACAGATTTTTAAGATCTTGTTGATGTTACTTCACTTCGTCAGATAATGATGTGGTTCCTGCGATGATCTATAATTGAGAAACTTTTTTAAAATATATGGCACGAGACATGTTTCAAGGTTAGATTAAACTTCTCAATTATACTAATCCATCAACACCGCGGACGTGTAATGCTTGTGACTTGTCATATTGCTCGTATGTGCCTTAATAAGAAACTCTTAAGGTGGTCCTTAACATTCTGGATTGGAAATTGAAATGTAATTAAACTTATCATGTATCGCATCGCGACGCTGGGTCTGGCACGTCGCGACACTCACTTGATCAAACCTGAGGTAAAGCCTCTGCTCGTTACGCATCGCGACGTTGTGCTTTCGGCATCTCGACGCCCACACATGTTGATAAACCAGTGAGCATCATCTGCCTCCGCGACGCAACGTAAGTACCTGGGCGTTGCGACGCTCACAATTCCATAAACGAATCTGTGAAAATTTCCTAGTACGTGTCGCGATTCTGGGTGTGTGGCGTTGCGACGCTGGGCCAATTTCAGAGCTTAACATCAATTCTTCCATGTCTTGTTTGTCCCAATACACTTCTCACACTTCCATACTACAACCTTTACTCAAACAACTCTTTAAATCTCAATATTCATACTTATTAAACCAACACTCCTCAATTCAATTTAACTATTTAATCTCATACTCCAGTTAACTCAATACTTAAGATTTTCAATAGTTGGACCTTATTTAACCCAATTAATTTCCATACTCATTATGCCACTAAATGAAATCCCTAGTATGCTTCTAACTTCAATATAGCATCATATCATCAACTCAAACCCCAATCATTGTTTAACCTCATTAATTCACAATGCATTAATTTCTCAACACATTCATATATTTATAAACCTTAGTCAATGCTAAATATTATCAAATCACTTCTCAAAATGCATGCCAATAACATTCCCAATGCCCATTGAGCTAATCCAAATTATATGACATACAAGGTTTCAAATTTGGGCTCTAGTTTCCTTGCCCAAAAATTGATAAATAAGGAAGGAATGAGAGTTAGAAGCTTACTTTGTGTGCTTGGAACTTGAGAATCATCATCCTTCCATCAAATTTGCCATAAAAATGAAGAAAATTTGGAGAACTTTTTCCTTGCCCTAGCTCACGTTTTTAGCTTGAGAGAGATGAGTAAATATTGTCTTATTTTATAGGCAATGGTTGATTTCTTTTGTAATGGGATGAGTGGCTAAGATTGTGCCACAACACCAATTCTAGTCTATTCTCGAAATTACTATTGAAACCATGGAATTCGTGATTTTTGACCCATTTCTGATTCGCATTTTGAAAAATGTCCAACGTGAAAGTTTTAGGTCTCGGTCTTAGCTTTTCGAAGATATAAAATTCATAAAAATCGGAGTTCGTATGAAAAAGATACGGCCCAAATACCATGAGCTATCCAGAGTGAAATATAATTTATATTATGTATCACTCATCCCACAATGTAACAGTAATCGAAGTTACCAGATGTTACAATAAAAAAAGATCAAAGGTGGTCAAAATTGATGAATCAGTTAGCCGATTCAACCCTCGTTTTTTTCAAAACCAATTTTTTTTTCAATTTTTATTTCATTAAAATTATTTATGACATCACCCTATTTTACCAGTTTAACTAATCGAATAAACAATTCATTAAATCTTTTATATCTAATTCATTAAATCTTTTATATGATTATTGGATTTTTAAAACACTGGATTTTTCACAATATTCTTACCAATGCTAGATAAAGTGATACAACTGTTTTTTTTTTACCATCTAACATGAAATCTTACATTGTTACACATACTATAATTACGTAAGATCACAGTGAAATTTGACTTAAATTATAATAATTTATTTAAAAAAAGAGAATCATTTATTGTCATTTTCCGAATTTATTGAACAATCACAACCTCCAGAAAGCTTTGTTGTTAGAATCCTTTGGATTTTATTTTTATCTCTGTCCTTGATTCTTTCAGCACCCAATAAAACAATTCTATTGGTTTTATTTATGTGATGGTGGTAATTATTTATTTAACTGATTTAGCTTCATTGATTGATCCTTAAAATCAGATGCTGCTGTAATGGATGATCTTTGAGTCAGCCTAAATTATTTTCTCTTGAACCCTAATTTATTTTAGGATCATATTGAGTCATCCTAATCTTTAAGATCTTAAATGAATTTTTAAAAAGAAACCTCTATCAATAATATGAAAATCATATTATATATCTAAAAAATAAAATTTCTTTAAATTTATAATCCTAATTTTAGATTAAATCTTGAGATCACGATCAGTAATTTGTGTAGGCTGTCCTGTCTTACTGTTGAAATTTGCAGGTTTCACTTGAAAATTGCACATGCTTCACATACGAAATATGTTGACTTAAATGTTATATTACACTATGCCCATTCATTTCTTCCTATTTTATAATACTGTAAATGATTCCATTAATATATTTGAGGTGATATTTCACCGACTATACTTGATTCATTAAGCAATTTTATTTTTTTGACTGAACATAATAATTCAAAATTTGAAAGAATAAAAAAAATAATTTAAATTTTACTTACCCACCCTCTAATTTTTTGAAGAAAAAATTGATATAAAATCTTTTAAGATTCAACCATGTTTGTATCTGTTTATTTGCAAAAAATTAAAAATAAATTTTTCGTCAATAATATTTTTGCTGCGTTTAGTAGTGTTGTCTTGACTCTAGCAACGCTTTCAAGATTATACAAATTTAAATTGTTTAGTAAATATATTTGTAAAAGTGACTTAAAAGTTATGATTTTATCCTATAATTTTTTAATGAAAATCTATGTTAGTTTGATTATTTTTTAAAAGTTTATTATTTATAAAAAAAAAAAATATTTATCGCACATTATCAACTTTTACCGTGAAAGGTAATAAAATTGGTTGTTATCTTCCTGAATGAGAGATTCATTAACTTATTAAGTTATGGTTCACATTAAAAGATAGAAAAATACATATTTCAATATATTAAAAGACAAATAATACCGTATTAAAATCCGTACTTACTCTATTTTTAATGTGATCCTTACTCCTTAATTAACTTAATAAGTTAAGAGATATCTCATTAGAACCTTTTATTATATATAATCAGGTTTTAATTCATGACACATTATAAGAAAATGGACCTTTAGCTTCTAAACATTTCGTGTTGAAATTATATTCGACGCCAATAATTATTTTTTAGCGTAAAAAAAAATTTCAACATAAAAGGGTAAATTTTTAACGTCGAATAAACAATACGACACTAAAAGTTATAATTGTAGCATCAAATATATGTCGACACTAAAGGTTTTTGACTAAAATTACAACTTTTAGCGTCGAATAAAAGAAATTTGATGCTAAAAATGTGTCATTTAGCGTCGAATATTATGCCGACGCTAAAGGTTTATGACAATACCACCGACAATTGTAGGAAACGCTTTCCTCGCGCAGCGGAAGCGGCTTAGGCACACGGATTGAACTTGAAATTTTTTTCTGCTTTTCCCTTCCTTTAGCCGAATGCAACCAGCAGGTATACTGAAATTTTGCTTCTGTTTTGGACAAGATTTCAGCCCCGGAATGCCCCCGAAACAGTCCCCGAACTGCGGTGAAATAATGGACTGTTTTGGACCCGTTATACACCCGAATCACAACCAAATCAATCCCTAATTTGTGTGACCTTTAATGATGTTTCAGGTCTGATTTTTCTTTCAAAATCCAGCCACAATATAGTCCTAAAAGATCTTAAGGTGTTTCCCAAAATTCCGAATTAAAAATAAAAACAAACGAAATCCCAAAATCCATTTATAGCAAGATGCAGCAGTGAGGAAAATTACCCTCACTGTTGTGAATCAAAGATGAATGGAGGAGATGATTTTTGTTCGTTCGACACCAAAAAATCTTTCGTACTATGTCTCACAACCAATGGAAAGTAGTGTGGGCTACACTCACAAAATAAATCTCTAAACGATTTAGAGATTTAATCACACTTAATAGCTTATTTTTCTTCTTATGTTCTTCAATGGTGTTTCTCAACTTTTGAGAGAATGGTGAAGAAGAAGAAGGTGGCTAGGGTTGCAAATGAGAGGCTTAACCAAAAGAAAAATCACATTTTCCTTTTTATACTTAGGGTTTAATTTTTACAAAACAAAACAAAACCTAAGCCCTCCTACCATGCATGTGTCGGCCAAGGCTTGAATTTTTCAATTAATTTTGTAACATGTAATATTAATATCCATAAAGGAATTATATGTTACAAAAATAATTAGTTATTACCTTTCAAAAGGTGTAACTATTAAAAACAAGCCAATGATTTATTATTTCCAAAACAATCAAAATTATTCCCTTTCTTACTTTGAAGAATTCGGCCACTAAAAAAAAGAATAATAAAATTTGTAACATCAATGATTAATTTCCATAATAGAAAATATGTTACAAAATAAAAGGATTAATTGTCATTAAAAGAGATGTAACATCCAAATAAAGTCCAAGGATTTCCAAAAACCCAAAATTTAGAATTTACACAATTAACCTTTTATTTAATTATATCATATACAATTAAATGCCAAGTGTTTAATTATCATATAATTATTAAAACTATATATTAACTTTTAATATATAGTTCTAAGTGTGAAATAATATTATTCATCATGTTAATAATATTTATACCTTTGTGAGTATATAATTGGACTATCCAAGTATACTAAATCTGCTATAGTATATTGAGCTAGCATGGGGACCAAATTAACCTACGGCTCCGAGCTCCAATAATCTCGAAATATTAATTAAACTCTTAATTAAATATTCTGAATTATTAACTCCGGGTTATTCCACTAAAAACCTGAAGTTGCACTCTCGTTGCCGCATATGATATATTAAGTCGAACCTAGTCGGTGTCCATCGATATAGTCATTACATATGAATTGACCCTTCACGAGTATCTCGTAATTAGATTCGGGTCAAAATATCTGTTATACCCCTCTAATTATTTTTACCTTAAGTACCATTGATTCTCTAATGAACGATTTATTAATAACCATTATGAATTTTAATATTTCTATTCGTAACAGAAAGACTTAAGCGCTCAAACCGTTCAAGTACCGAATCAATCCTTAATAAAGATACTCATCTACTTCTCGCAAAAAGGAGTGAACTCCATATCTATGTAAAACGTCCCCAGCTACACAACAGACCATGCCCCTAAAATACGTAGTTATTGGTCGGGACTGCTACACCAACCTCACCTTAGTAAATCAAAGGACATGGCCGGCCATGCATGAGTTCGTAGTACACTCAGGATTAAGATCAATCCATATATGACCATCTAGTAGATCGAAATGACTTTCTTAGTTTAACGGATATTATAAGAATGTCATTTCCAACTGGGTTCAGTCCTATATAATCACATCATACAAGGTGCCTCCATACTCATGTCTCTACATGGACGATCCCGGATCAAGGTCGTCATACAAATATAGAATGGACCACAGCTATAGATAAACTGTAAACAAAGTATCCGCTTTGTTTGCTCTCTATGGACTATTTAAGATTACTAATTTCAGACTTAAATCCTCTTGTGTATGACACTCATACACTAAGTCTGAAGGCACATAAGTAATCTAGGGTATCCAAGATTATTTATAATATAGCGTATAATTTATTAATTTTAACGTCGATAAGTTTCGACGCTAAATACCTTATTTTTTTAGTGACACACTCACAAAATGATTCTTTAATCTCAAATGTAAGAGTGTCGAAGTAATAAAATAATCTGATAAGTCTGAGGTCAATCCACAGAGAATAAATTTAATATGATAAAATAATAATTCAACTTATAAAATAAAAATAATAAAATAAAATACTAGATTGAAGGGATCCACTCTTGATATTTCAAATAGAATTAATTTTTACTTTTTATAAAATATAAATTATAATTATTTCTCAATCAATCTATTTCATATTTCTCATGTATTAATTATGTCAACACATGTAATTCGTCTTGTCAATAATTAGTCATGCCAAGGTACTAAATATGCCAAAACATATAAAATCAGCCATAAAAGGCGGTGATAATATTTGTCTATAACAAGTCCAGTTAGGTACTCAATTATGTCAAATATATAAAAACTAGTCATATATGTGGAACCGTATTGTCTATAATTAATCTAGTTAGGTAGTCAATTATGTCAAATATATAAAACTAGTTATATATATGGAACCGTATTATCTATAACTAATCCGGATATTTAATAGTCTACTCTCTCTCATTTATGAGATTCAAGTATTATCTGTTCCAATCGATGAGTGTTTATAGATGGTCAAGAATCTTTAATAAACTGAAAAGAAAGTGAATTTTATTTGAGGATATCACAATTTATAAAATATAAAATAAATAAAAATCACATATATTTACATACCACTAACTTCACCATTTACCTTAGCATTATACAAATTAGCAGAATAAGATATAAATAAAAACACTTATAATTTATTAATAAAAAGGAAAAATAAATCACAAAAGAAAAAATACACAAAGAGCTCATCCCACAAAATCTCAAAGGAGACATGTGAAAATTTTACCGAAGAAAATGAGAAATTGAACACCCCTATTTTAATGATTTTTTCACCATTATTTACAAGAATGATGTACTATAGCAGCATGAGTTGACGCAATTCTGGTCCATACTGTTAATAAATTATTGACAATGAGACTATCCAATATCGATCAACTTCCAGGAAAGACGCAAAAAGAGGCTTGTTGCTTTGTGCAATTTTTTTATTTTTTTATTTTTTTATTTTTTTATTTTTTTATTTTTTTATTTTTTTATTTTTTTATTTTTTTATTTTTTTATTTTTTTATTTTTTTATTTTTTTTTGCGTGAAAATGTTTTTAATTAATACATTAAAGTTGTCGATTCTAATTTGGACTGTTTTAGGGCAGTCAATATTCTTGACGTACACATTAATTTCTCTGAAAAATAAGTATGAATTTCCATGATAATGACTCTTTTATTTTTATATGTATATAGTGATAAGATTACACAATCAAGATGAGTAATGAAGGGATAAAATCAAGGGATCTCAAATCTTTAATAATTTGTAACATTTATCCAGTAATTAATTCTTTCCTTTTATTGTAATCTCTTTTGTATTTCAAATTTCAAA
>SKCR01006369.1:0-25042 GCA_019454045.1 Zanthoxylum bungeanum
ACTATTAAAATAAAAACCCTAAATAATAAGCATGTATATTTGACATCGTCCTCAATTTGAAAGTTAATCCAAAAAAACCCTAGGCATCAAAAATAAAATCCCTAATGACCAACAAAATAATTAAATAAAGTGGGCTGTAATTGTAGGAGATATGAAGGAATTGGTTCGGGTCAAGTTCCAGCGAACCGGCGGCAGAGGAGGCGGTGGTGGGTTCGTGGATTGGTGAGGAGAGGTTGTGAAGGGGAAGATTATGAGTGGAGGAAAGATAAAAGCAAAAAGCTAAAAGCAGAAGCTGGAATCCTGGACATTAATAAAAAAAAGAGCAATTGTAGGTATTTGGGTTTTAATTTGATGTTGGAATTTTGGCTTCGAGTATTTGTTAATTTTTTTTTAATAAGATTATTTACATAATTTCATAATTTAAGTGCAGCTTAGTGGTATTATGTTTGAAAATAAACATTTCAAGTAAATAGAATGTGGGTTTGAATCCATTTGAACATTGCTATTTTTTTTTTTATTATTGATACTATTATGATATATTTCAGTCATGAACAAAACGGCGTCATTTTATTCACGATAAATAAATGCCATTAATAGATTTATAAAACAACACTATCAATTTTATGACATATTTATGTCATAAAATAAAACGACGTTGTTTTCATTTATGACAGTTTTCTGTCATATTATTTTACATAAATTATGAGAAGAATGAAAAATATAAAACATGACATATATTCATCATATTATTAAAGACATATTTGTTTATGTCATAAATATATCATAAAAGTCATTTTATGACACACAACTATCATAAATTTATGACATATTTTGTGAAATATTTTTCTAGTAGTGCATGACACATAATCTCTATAATTATTGTTTTTATTATTAAATTATAAAATTAAAATAATAAATTATTAAAATAAAAAACCTATTACAATATAAAAATATAATCTCTTATTAAAAGAAGAAACCTAAATAGTAGCAGCTCACAAAACCTAGCGAATTTTTTAGATTTCGGGTTTAATATTATTTGTTGATGGTGTTTTCAGGCACTACAGTATTTAAGACAGCACGACAAGGACAAAAGGGTAAATTCCTTCTCTGGACCGACCACATCATGTGAAGACCGACCACATCATGTGAAGACCGACCACATCATGTGAAGACCGACCACATCATGTGAAGACCGACCGCTTTGGTTCAGATGACCGGACATTATAGAGGTCGGCAAGAACACTCTCAGCATAAAAGGTTGCCATGGCCGACCTCATGATACCGACCAGACAGCAAAGCGTATTCAGGAAGGTAGAGCATCCTATTTTTGCGGATAATGTGACAATTATCCTACTTTCACGGGAAAACTGATGAAATAAGTATCTTGATAGGACAAAAAGAGTAAAGGTAGTTTGAAATTAGGAACCCTTGTAGAAGAAGGAGATTGACTCAACTATGAACCCTTGTAAGAGAAGGAGTCTGATCCCTGTTATTATTATAAATAGGAGGGTAGAGCATATGTAAAGGGAGATCTGAAAATCTTCACAAGAGTGAGGAATTAGAATCATAAAGCTCCGATTTGTACAAGTGAATGAGAGGTTCAAAGAGTGTATTTGAATAATAAAAGAGTACCACCCTGTTCTTGTCCGTGGACGTAGGTCGGATCTCAAAATCCACCGAACCACGTTAAATCGCCTTGTCTGATTGGTGTATTTTCTTGTTTTCCGCTAAATTTGCTTTTGGTTTCCCGCATAACCAAACAAATTCACAGTTGAAGGAGGATTCCCTCGGAGGTGAATTCCCGTATTACCCTGAGACCAAAATCCACCGTCAACATTTGGCGCCGTCTGTGGGGAACTTCACAAAAAGCAGTTCACGTGATAAGAAAAATGGCGGAAGGCGGAAATCACCAATCAGGAGGTCCGGCAATGGACTGGATGAAAAAGATGGAAGATAGCATGAGGTCTATGATGGATCGACTAGAAAGAATGGAAGGAGCAAACAACGAGAACCTGAAACCGAGGCCCGCCAGAGAGGAAAGAGAGGGAAAAAGGGAAAAGAGTAGTAGATGTAAGCGAAGACGAGGGACCCAGAAAGAGAGGCCCTTATGGGATAAAATCTGAAGTGGTAGGAAGAGAGCCACGATCCGAAGACACATGGGAAGAGGAACAATCACCCAACCCCTCCTCCGACAGTTTTTACAACTCCGAGAGGGAAGATAGAAAGTACAACGAAGACGTCCAGGAGACCTCCGAGCTTAAGGAATGCCACGCCCGGAACGACAGGCGGACAGAAGGACACAGAAGGCGACTCGGGGGCACAACCCGTGAAATAAAGTCTTGGTTAAGAAAAGAGATGACCAGATGGGAAGAAAGCCTCAAGATCGGCACGGGAGACACCCGAGGCGAGGAAGAGGGGTCTCCCCTTACAGAAGAGATAAGGTCAGCACAGTTCCCGAAGAGATTTAACATGCCGACCATGGCACCATACAAAGGCCACTCCGACCCAAAATCCCACATTGAGAATTTTGTCCTCCTGATGGAAGTACAGGGGGTAACAGGCGACGCCGTATGCGAAGTATTTCCCTTAACTTTAGGTGGACCTGCCATCCTATGGTATAGAAGTCTGGCCCCGGGGAGCATCCAGAGCTTCTCCCAGCTTAAAAGAAATCGTTTATCCGACACTTCAAATGAGCCTGCACCCCTAAAAAAACAATAGGAGAACTAAGGCTCATGAAGTAGGGAGACGACGAGGCACTGAAAAGCTTCATTGAAAGGTACCACAACACCGTACTCGAGGTCGGAGGGTACGAATCCCAAGAAGCCCTGGAAAGTCTGAAGGGGCCCTAAGGGTCGGGAAACTGTGGACCCACCTGAGGATCCATGAGACCACCAGACTACGCTACCGCCTGGAGGTAGCCAGGAAATACGTCCTGCTAGAAAGCGAGGAAAAAGTATCCCGGAGGGGGACAACCGCCAGAGAAAGGGTGACAAAAAGAGAAGACAATCGGCGACCGGAAAGAGAATTCCAGAAGTTCAATCCAAGACCCAAAATTCAAGCCAATGGCACAAAAAGATCAAGGAAAGAGCCCACAAATCAGGTAAACCATGTGGTCCGAGAGGAGGCATATATCCCCCTGAGCAAGCCGCCAGGAGAAATCATCATGGAGATACGGGAGAAAGGCCTCTTAATAGAACCCGACCTCAGGAGGTTTCCCCCAGACAAAAAACAAAGGATCCTACTGCCTACATCACAACCTAAAAGGGCACACAACCGATGAGTGCAAGGATTTGCGGGAACAAATGGAAGACCTGGCCCGGAACGGGTACCTGAACAATTACATCGACCACGAGACCATGGCCGCCAGACAAAGGGCAAGGAATCGAGGGGTGAACGTCATCACAGGAGGGGCAACGCTGGCCGGGACTCTAACCGGTCAAGAAAGAATTACAGCCGAGCACGGGGAACAGAGGTGCTGAAAACAGAAAAATCCCAAACCCCCAAGGAAATCGGTCAACACCCATTATGTTCACCGATGAAGACGCTCAGGGGGTAAGTTTCCCCCACGATGACGCACTAATAATCAAAGCAACGATCGGCGGCACAGAAGTGGACCGAATCCTGGTAGATCCTGGGAGCGCGGTAGACATAATTTCCAAAGAGACTTTGGAGGACCTGGGGTAGAATGCACAGCCCTAACCAAAGACAACACCCCTTGTACGGATTCGGGGGTTCAACGGTCATCCCCCTGGGAAAAATTCAGTTAGCAATGACGATCGGGGCCGCCCCCAAAACCCGAACGATCATGATAAACTTCAACCGTAGTAGACTACATGAGCAGTATCAAGTCATTGTCGGCCGCCCCTTCATGATGAAAACCAAGGCCGCAATGTCCTGTCATTACTTGAAATTGAAGTTCCCCACACGGGAAGGGATCGGGATCGTATACGGAAGCCAGAAAAAAGCCCGCAGCTGTTTTGCCACTTTCTCGCGAGAAACCCTCTGCGTAGAAAGAGGCATCAAGAAGAGACAGAGAGACGAGGATGACGAAAATACAAGGAAAGACCCTGCTCCTCGGCCCAATAAAGCTGCACGGCTCGGAGCAGCCGAAGAATTAGAAAAAGTAAAGTCATTCGGGCCAAAGAAAAGCATAAGGATAGGGAGAAGCCTAGACGAGGCCCTGAGAAAAGACTTGTTGGAATGTCTACAAGAGTACCCCGACGTTTTTGCATGGGGACAACGATGACATGCCCGGAATCAACCCCAAATTCGTAAGCCATCGCTTAGCAGTGAACCCATTACACAAGCCAGTAAAACAGAAGAGGAGAATATTCAACCAGGAACGGTGCGGAGCAATAGCAACTGAGGTAGTAAGACCAGAGGCCTACATCCTAGAGCATCTGGACGGCACGAGGTTGAAGAAACCATGGAACGCCGAGATGTTAAGAAAGTACTTCCCATAAAGATCAACTTTCCTTTCTTCTATTTTCTTTTTTGCAGAAACCGGACAAAAATACCGAATCGGAACAACCGTTGTAAAGAGGGCGGCCCGCCCCCAAACATGAATAAAATTTCATTTTTTGGCAAAATCCTTTAAAAGTAAAGGCAACCACCACTGAGACAAACAGCTCGGGGTCGGGTGATGTCCCACCGAGTCTGTCTTTGGACTGGGGACGTAACATTCCCCCAGGACCAAGTAATTCTAAAAGCTCGGGGTCGGGCGATGTCCCACCGAGTCTGTCTTTGGACTGGGGACGTAATATTCCCCCAGGGCCAAGTGATTCAAACAGCTCGGGGTCGGGCGTTGTCCCACCGAGTCTGTCTTTGGACTGGGGACGTAACATTCCCCCAGGACCAAGTGATTCTCACAGATCGGGGTCGGGCGATATCCCACCGAGTCTGTCTTTGGACTGGGGACGTAATATTCCCCCAGGGCCAAGTGATTCAAACAGCTCGGGGTCGGGCGATGTCCCACCGAGTCTGTCTTTGGACTGGGGACGTAATATTCCCCCAGGGCCAAGTGATTCAAACAGATCGGGGTCGGGCGATATCCCACCGAGTCTGTTTTTGGACTGGGGACGTAATATTCCCCCAGGACCAAGTGATTCTCACAGATCGGGGTCGGGCGATGTCCCACCGAGTCTGTCTTTGACTGGGGACGTAATATTCCCCCAGGCCAAGTGATTCAAACAGCTCGGGGTCGGGTTACGTCCACCCGAGTCTGCTATTGGACTGGGGACGTAACATTCCCCCAGAGCCAAGTGATTCAAACAGCTCGGGGTCGGGTTACGTCCCACCGAGTCAGCCACTTCGGTCTGGGGAGGTAACATTCCCCCAGAACCCAAGTATTCCGCTCAGCTCGGGGTCGAGATACGCCTCACCAAGTCAGCTCTCCGGACCGGGGACATAACATTCCCCCGGGTCCAAATGCCTCACTCTTCCCAGGGTCAAGCCAGACCCCTCCGACTCGTGCCGACCCCTGATGGGCCTTAAAATTGCTGGGATAACCAAAAGCATAAAAAAAAAGAAGAAGAAGAAATAAATAATAGACATAAATATATGTATGTACATAAATACAATTGTAATATTATTACAAAAAAAGTTAAAGTGTACATAGGGCCCCGGTAGGGTTACCCTTTCTCATTCAGCCCGCACAGGGGCAGGAACCTCTTCTTCAGCTGGTTCAGGTGGCGGGTCAATTGGCTCGGCATCAGGAGGAGGAGCTGCGACTTCAACCTCGGCAGCAGGAAGACCTCTGCTTCAGAAACAGGAGGAGGGATCTCAAGGCAGTCCTCGTCCACAGCAGGAACCTCCGGTCCTTCTTCAGGAGGAACCTCGGGAGCCGGAACAACCGAGATGGGGACGGGATCCATCACCTCCTCAGGTGGGGGAGGGATCCACTTCCGAAACTCTTCCTCAGAAATATCCCCCTTGCAGTAACTGATGGCCGCGTAAATAGGGTCCATATTCAGGCTCGGCAGCACCATCGGTATCATCTCGGCGCAGTCGCCAACACTCCCTCGAGACGGACGGCCTCCTTCTCGGCCTCAAGATCAGCTTCCCTCTTCTCCAGCTCGGTCTCTTCTCTCCTCGAGATCAATCTCTCTCTCCTCAAGCTCGGTCTTCTTCCTCTCAAGGCTATCTCGGGCCCGCACTACCTCCTCGTCTTTACTTTTCAACTTGGCCTCAGCACTTGCTACCTTCCCCCTCAAAACCCCAATTTCAGATTGGGCAGCCTTCAGATCCTCCCGGGCACTATCAGCAAGTTTCCTTTCCAGCACAGCAGCTGCTTTGAGAGCCTTGTTCGCCTTGAAATTCTCAACAGCGGCCGCCTCCTGATTCTTAATCACCTCCTCCCGGTCGGCCAACTTTGCTTCCACTTCGGAGAGACGACTTTGAAGCCTCTGGGCCTGACCGCCCTCGGACAGCAAAGTCAGAAGAAAACCCTTGTTCTTGGCCATAAGGTAGTTGGCCTGCACACAAAAAGGGAAGAAGGAGTCAATACATGAAAAGAGAGAACCAAGATCCAAAAAACAGAGAAGGGGGGAGAATCGGTCTACGAGAAGCTACCCACGTGCCCGTGCTAAACTAGATATGGAGTCTCTAAAGAAGTGCCCTAAAGCAAGACCCAACAAAACCACAAGTCTCTCCCTAAGCAAAATAAACGAACAGAACCACAGCACAACAAAAGAAGAAAGGTCGCTCAGAAAACTTACTTGTTCTTCTCAAAAGCAGGAGGTTATACGGTGCGGTGATGCTCGTTCCTTAGGTGCTCGGCAAACGAAAAAAAAGAT
Source organism: Zanthoxylum bungeanum (assembly GCA_019454045.1). NCBI lineage: Eukaryota > Viridiplantae > Streptophyta > Magnoliopsida > Sapindales > Rutaceae > Zanthoxylum > Zanthoxylum bungeanum. Next base: position 6,795 of record SKCR01006369.1, read on the forward strand.
GAAGACCACGGATGAGTTTCGAGAACACGGAGATGAATGGATCGCAAAGAAAATTACAGAAGAGAAGCAGATGATTGCCGAAAAAGTGGAACAGTGAAACCCTCGTTTTCTCATAGTCGTGACTGGGATGCACATCGCCGTCGGTTTTGGCGGGAACCCAGCGGATGTTTGACAAGTGTCGAAAATTAGAAGAAACCCTAAAGTTGATTTGACGGGCATTTAAGAAGACATGACGGTTGCGCGTCTCGAGGAAAGATGATCGAAACGGCAAGAAAATTCTTTTTTGCATTCTGGGACGACTACCAACAAGGACAATCAGCACACCCTCTTCATATAGTTCCCGATACCAACTCGCATACTCGTTGGAACCGAGAACTAGGGGGCAGATGTTGATGTGTTTTCAGGCACTACAGTATTTAAGACAGCACGACAAGGACAAAAGGGTAAATTCCTTCTCTGGACCACATCATGTGAAGACCGACCACATCATGTGAAGACCGACCACATCATGTGAAGACCGACCGCTTTGGTTCAGATGACCGGACATTATAGAGGTCGGCAAGAACACTCTCAGCATAAAAGGTTGCCATGGCCGACCTCATGAATACCGACCAGACAGCAAGCGTATTCAGGAAGGTAGAGCATCCTATTTTTGCGGATGTGACAAATTATCCTACTTTCACACGGAAAACTGATGAAATAAGTATCTTGATAGGACAAAAAGAGTAAAGGTAGTTTGAAATTAGGAACCCTTGTAGAAGAAGGAGATTGACTCAACTATGAACCCTTGTAAGAGAAGGAGTCTGATCCCTGTTATTATTATAAATAGGAGGGTAGAGCATATGTAAAGGGAGATCTGAAAATCTTCACAAGAGTGAGGAATTAGAATCATAAAGCTCCGATTTGTACAAGTGAATGAGAGGTTCAAGAGTGTATTTGAATAATAAAAGAGTACCACCCTGTTCTTGTCCGTGGACGTAGGTCGGATCTCAAAATCCACCGAACCACGTTAAATCGCCTTGTCTGATTGGTGTATTTTCTTGTTTTCCGCTAAATTTGCTTTTGGTTTCCCGCATAACCAAACAAATTCACAGTTGAAGGAGGATTCCCTCGGAGGTGATATTCCCGTATTACCCTGAGACCAAAATCCACCGTCAACATTATTATTTGTTACTTTATTTTGAATTATTTTTATAAGGTTTTTTATTTCATGATTTTTTATTCTTTATTGTGATTCAGGATGCAAACTCTGATTATTAGCTCTTGTATAGTGAATTAGAAATATTATTTGAGAAATGAGAGACGAACGAATTAGATATAAATATTATGTGTAACTAAATCAATTGTCGCATTTAGACTATAAAATCTACAAGATTCAGAGTATTTACAAGATCAATATCTAGAATATATACTTAACCCCCATAAAATGCTCTGTGCTACTACACTTAAAAATTGATTTTTTTTTTTGGATTGGAGCCCTATTTTTGAAACCCAACTAGCTTCAATGTCCCAAACCGTATTTAAATGTAATGATGCCAACCAACTACAAAACAATTTAAAATTTACTTGAATAAGCGACATTTTTAAGTTATGTGGTTTGAATTAACTGAAAATGACACAAAATTAGTGTGGTGACCCATTGACAATTGGTCATTTAATCTCTTCAATGAAGACATTTAGCATGCAATAGAAAGCTTCTATTTTATATATTATCTCACTTTACTAAAAATAATAAATAAAAGCAATAATTAAAAGATACCACCAAAGGATGAATCATGAATGCTAAATTGTCCCTTTCTTGTGAGTTTCCTTGATAGCTCTCTCCATATATGGCTGCATTATCAACACCTTTATTTTTCTTTTTTCTTTTTTTAATTTATGATTTAATTTTTAAGTGTCTTTTTCCATCAAAACCTAATAAAGAAGCATTTGTTCCAAAAAAAAAAAAAAAGAATATATTTACTAGAGCTCGGCTCATGAAAATGAGCCGATGAGCTCCTCAAGTGGCAACAAGTCAAGGAGTATGCCATATCCATCATTCAAGGTTTTTCTTCTTCTTCTTCTTTTTTTTTTTTTTTGGGGCTACTTTCTAATAAAAGTTGAATGTGTGACAAATTACGCATTCCAAAATTTGAAATTTCATTGGTATAATCTTGTACCTTCATATAGAGATGATCTCAAATCCCATATCATATAGGGATAATTATGAAGATGTGCTTATATGTAGGTTGAGCAATCATATCCAATGAACTAATTTTTTGATTAATTAAATTCAATTTATATCAATTAATATAAGAGCTCTTGTTTACTTAATGGTATGAGTGCATGCGACTCGTGAATGTGAAATATGTGCCCGCATAAGGGACACATAATACAATATAAAGGGTGGGCGAATGATGTAATTATCATCTCATATTCTACATCGAATAGGTGTAATTGTGGGGTAATACTTATATGTATGTTGAGCAAATCATATATATTATAACTAATCTTTTAGTTAGTTATGCCAAATCCCCATCATTTCCTTTCCACATTTTTTTTATTGACAAGTACTCTAATAGTTTTTTTAATCTCGTTATCAAGATTGAAGGTGTTAGAAAATAGGTGTTGTAAATATTGGTTTTTTCATACCTTAATCAAAGTAAAAACACTATCAAACATACAAAAATAAGTGAGTGAGACATAGAACCTGAAAAATCAATTTGAATACAATCTCGATCGAGTCAAGAATTAGATTCTATGTCCTTAAGATGATTTCAACCACACTACGATGCTTATGGTTCTTAGTTGTCGTCTTTCAAAATTCAACAATCACTTCTTCATGTTGGAACACTCCAAACAAGAAGAACAATGAACCAAAATTAAATAAACACTAAGTTTGTAGAAGTGTTTATAATTGAATTCAACCAATGAGAGCTCAATATTTTCCTTGTGTTAAGGGAAGATATTTCACTAAGTTTTATCTTCATGCATTAAGCTGTTGGGGTTATACGAGGCGGAAACGTGGTTCGAGCAAAATCATAATTTTAAAATTTTAAACTTACCGAATAAATTATTCATTATCTTATATGAATAATTCATTCATATTTCACCTAAATATTTTATTCGATATCGAATAATGACATAATTAATTTAGAAAATACCACAAAATATTTACGAAAATATTTTTTCCACGCATAAAACGTATTTACGACCGAACTGACCAACCAATATCACATGGGACTGCTCAGGTCTGCCCCGATAGTACTTGGTAAGTTCGTGGGTTGTCTGAACAGTGACCAATTCACTGTTTGAGCAGCTGTTATCCGATAAGCACGAAACTCACCTCATAAAGTTGTTTTTTTGCCATTTTTACGTATTTTCATTCCGAAATAATTTATGGCAATTATCCTAATACCTAATACACATCCAATATATTTAAATAACATATTTTTCATCAATTTTTTTTTTCCAGAATTTCCAGATCTGATTTGGATATAAAAATAATCATTTTTCATGCTTTAAATCCAATTTTCTCAACATTAATCAAATTAATTACAACACCAATTGAAGCCACCACAAATGAAAAACTTAAGAACAATTCTAGGTATTACAAGAGTAGTCATAACATTCTAAAATGGAAACAAATCCTCATATAATAAAATTGAACTAATATTACACTAATATTACTCAATGTAAATTCACACATGCATCTAGCTATCAAATCCATCAACCAAATCAAAAACTCCCATATTTTAGAGTGAAAAAAATCTCTATAATATTTGTATCCCACTAGAACAATAAAATAATTTTTTTAGGTTAAAGAATATTAAAGATTACATTTAATCTTCAAGCTTTCTTCAAGCTTTTACTCTTGTTTTGATTATTTTCTCTCTACTATCTTAATTTGGTGTATTTTCTAAAGTTGAAGATGGCTAGGTTTCTCAACAACTCACAAAAGAAAAACAACTTTCCCTTTTATACTACATATTGGCGTGAGCTAGTGCAGGAATTTTGGTCATTTTAAATTCAATTAATTTAATTAAATTCAAAGCTTAAGTTATCAAACTCAATTTGAATACTCTAACCTTTAAAAGTCATGTCACTTGTAACCAATAATAATTAAACATATTACATAACAATTATGAAATACATATATTATTTAGTTATTTATATATTTAGCATTTAAATATCTAAATAATTAATTAATATAATTATTAATATATATGTATTTTTATTTACAATAAATAACAAAATACATATATTAATGACATATGTCAAAATCTCATTTGACAATTAATTAATGTGTAACTAATCAATTTTTGTATCAAATATAAATACACATTAATTATTAATTCACCGAAATGCCCATAGCATGTGTAATTTTGTTTAACTATTAAACGATTCGAATTAACTCATTTAATGCGATAAAATATTAGGAATAATCTGTAAACGCGTTGCCCAAGTGCTCAACGAGTACATTTCACATTGTGAGACTATTTAAGTTTAGGTTTATCCGTCAAAAAATTCAATTTCGTGTCCATATTTACCCATTCGTAAATTTTGACGACTACAGATAATCTCACTAAACTACTCATGTCGATGTCATTGCATACATATAATCCATCAATCATAAACTATCCATATTATACTGAGGATATAGATAGGAACATCAAATCTTTGAGGTATAATACAGTCGACTTGTAAATCTGCAATCTTTATATAACACTCGGAACTTGTTTCCTCAGTGTACTATAGTTATAACATAGCACAAACACGTGCATGATACACATGTCTTGTACACACGACTAATGGATTCCATCTAATACTCACATGATATCATAAGCATGAGTCACCACCCAACGAAAAGATAAATGTCTTATATAAATAGATCGGTGACATGATTGTCATCAAAGTGTGGAGGATGACTCATATATCCACAGTGGTATCTCAAGTCGAAGGACCACTATTCTACTTGACTCAAAAAGATTCATATTGACGTTAGTGTACCATTTATTAGGAAATATGAGGTGAGCCATTCAGTATTTATCAAATAAACACCTACACGTCTGTACGAGTCTCTCGAGACTCATGGTTCATTGGGATAAACCATTAGACTAAATCTTGATATACGACATATATTGGTCTCAGTGGATTTTTCTAACCGATCCGTGTTAGTAAATCTTGACCATGAACTTTATTTTAAAATATACAACTTATAGTGATATTTCCCAATGTCAATTATAAATTACATTATAACTGAGCACTACGATCTAAAACTTGTGGTCTTTGTCTAATATATACATATCATTAAACCAGATTTAATTTCAACCTAATCTATATTAGATCGAATACATATATAAAAGAGAAGATGTGTGACCATAAATAATTAATATTATAGAAAAATATATTGTCCATATTCATGAATTAGACATAAATACAATCCAGATTGACACTTCGAGCACAAACTATAAAAATTTCTCCCACTTGCTCTAGTGCAATCCACAGTATCATATACACATTTGAATATGTATTGTATGCACATGGCCCTTAAGAGCTCACCTAGCACTCAAGAAGTAGGCATGGATGAGTAGGTCTGTTATTAAATTTCGAGTTTGTAAAACAAACCCAAACCTTTCTCTTAACTAGCATCATTCATATTTTGTAGAACCTAAGTTCTACATCAATATTGTACTATAGTTACTGAGTTATCTAAGTCTTTAAGGATTAAATGTAAAATATTATGCAGACAATCGCAAACACAACACTAATATAAAAAAAACTCACTATGCAACTTCACGAGTCAATACTACATAAGTTGTAACTAATTTAACTAATACAATAGAATCAATCGTGACTCTAGAATCAATCGTGAAGCTAGAATCAATCATTACGCTCTCACTGTATCTTTTCTGACTCTATATGATGTAGACCATCTAATGTCATAATTTTTACTCAAAGCTAATCTGATCATAATGGCTGCTGACTATATTCTTCATGAATAAGAAACTCGTTCTTAATATCTCAAAGATAACAATGAACATGTTTCAAGGCTATCCAATGGGCTACAACATATCAAAATAACTCATAACAGTTACGATTAAATTGATTCCTATAATTGTACATAATTCATTACTCATTATGCTATCATCATATGATGCATAAAACAGATTAGACATTCTAATCAATTTCTCTCGATTGTAGAATCATCCTCTATGAAAGATAAATAATATATACATAAAAGACACATTAACTGTCATACATATAGTCATGTTGTGTCATTTATTAGATCATATCTAATGCAAGATTAATGGAGTATCTCACAAGTATCTTAGTTTTATATCATATATACAACTTTATATCGAATATAACAGAGACTACCTCCACTGCATTCACGGAGAAAAGAAGACTTAGGTAAACTCTTACCTCACAAACATATCATTATTACCTTAATAATGAAAATGTTATTATGATATATAACATTAGAAAGAAATTTGTACGCTCCCACTAACCCTATGATCACATACGTATTCTTTACGTTTTGATAAAATCAGACAATCTGACTCATTTCAAAATTAGAGAACACATATTTCCGGAAAGCTTATATGAGTCTAAATAGGATCTATAAGCTAGTTTACTAAATTGCGATCTTAGCAGAATACAAACTACATGGCCATTCCAGAATGTAACGCAATTTTGCATTCTTAGCGAAAATGCATAGTTTAATATTAACATTAACCAACAGATCTTTAATTGTCCAATTAATGCGACTATATACAAGTTTCCTCAGAATTTACAATAGATTGATGAGTACAACCTTTCTCACTATCATACTATAAAGGTCAAATCTTTAATAAGCTCACTTTGTTTTTGCTGCACAAACCATTTGTACATTTTATGAAGGATTCATAACAAAAGCTCAATCAAGTACAAAACTTGATTATGGTAAGTTAAGTACAATTTTAGATCTATGATTCAAAACCAACTTTCGAAGTCGATATCATATATCTCTTCCATTATAAGATATAAGATAAATTTATTCGATAAAAAATAACAGAACTATTAAGTATCAAATACTTCGCAAATGATTCTAACATCATATAGGACTTATATGGAAGGTGTCTATGAGTCTTTTCATGTTATTAATTATGCGGTTCCATTAATAATTTATCATTCTTTCAATTAACTTCAACAAGTTAGGTCTTTTCTACAATGGTCAACATCCAATATCCTACACCAAGTAATAAAAGTATTTTATTACTCGGGATCATAGAAAATATATTCTATCAAATATAATATAAGATTATATTAAATAAAATAAATGACAAACATTTATTTATACCTCCGAGACGTCGTAACTTTCTCATACGAATTCCGATTTTTATAAATTTTATATCACCGGAAAGCTGAGATCGAGATCTACAACTTCCGTGTTGAATATTTTTCCAAATTCTGACCAGAATAGGTCAAAAATATAAGTCGAAATTCGGGTGAATAGTACTTTCGGGTCCAATTGGAATAATGTCAAACTTTCAACACACTTCTATATTTTTCTCCATTGACATTATTCACCAAATTCACAAAATGAAAATAAGAAAAGAAAGAGAGGGGAACACATAGAAGGGAGAAGAAGAAGAAAAGAAGAAGAAGATGAAGATAAGAAGAAGAAGAAAAATAAAGAAAAATAGAGAGGATGAAGCATGGAAAATCATTGTCAACCATGAAAGACTTGCAGGATGAACAAGATCAAGCAAAGAAGAGGTAAGACTAACTTGGCCGAAAATTATTATCTTTTGAGTTTTTGAACTTTAATGATTATAAGTAATTGATTGAATTGAAAGTGATGATGAATGAATGATGGTCGTGCTAAGACGATGGTGATCGTAGAAAATCCCTCAATTTGTTAAGTTAGAAAATAAGATTAAGAATAGATATGAACTAGCATTGAGAATAATGTTGATTGTATTTTGGGTGATTGGTGGTATTTTGATTGGTATTTGAGGTTATATCTTTGTGTAGATTGTATGGGGAAAAAGTGGACAAATTAAGAATTAATGAATATTTTTAAGCCCAGAATTTGGCCCTGCATCGCGACGTAGAAAGGCCCGCGTCGCGACGCGATCTGGGGATTATTATAGGAACATTTATGGTGCAAGTTGCGTCGCGGTGTGAAAGGATCGCGCGTCGCGACGCGCCCGGTAAAAGTTCGAGCATGCTTCTGGACAATGCGTATCGCGACGCACAATGACTTGCTTCGTGACGCGAGGTCAAAATTTTACCCAATTCAATTTCTCGACATCTCAGCTTCACCCGTACACATTAGGGGCTACCCTATAAGTCCCGTATCATCTCGTATGATCATGACACATCATGATATATGTATAATACCTTCAAAGTGAAAACACTTACGTGAATAAGAAATTTTTTAGTTTGATTCTGTAATGCGTTTCGATGATAGATCATCGGAGGAAACACAAGTTCTTCAGCAAAGTAACGAAAGACCAACTGAACTCCAAAATTATGAGTGGACATTTTCTATCTTATTGAATTTTCGTTTCGTATTTTCTTATCAGACTTATTTTCACGCTTTTAGGGCGTTAGATGATTTTACTACAGATATTACATGACAGTTTATGCTTTAAGTTATGATTGAGAAAACACGTTCTCAAAACATAAGTTTTATATTTTTCGGGGCATGAGGGAAAAACCCACCCCAGTATGTAACTTGATACAGTTTGGAATTGAAAGACAGAGAACATGTGCACATGTAGAGAACTGGGGGGACGACGATACGTAACACCCACAGATCCTAGTTCAGGGCTAGGGGACATCGATATGTAACGCCTCTAGACCCTAGTTTCAGGGTCATGTAGTAGCATGGATCAGTAATATCAGCTCTAGTTCAGTGGCTTAGGGGACGACGATACGTAACGCCCCAAGACCACCAGTTTCAGGGACATGAGTGGCATGTTGGTTTTGCATTCCTGGCTCCAGATAGGCGTATGGGGGGACGGCGATACGTAACACCATCATACGTCAAGTTTTTCAGATATAGACCAGTTTTCAGATTCCATATTTTCAATATACAGCTTTTAGAAATCAGATTTTAGAAATAGTTTTCAGAAACCAGAACTTCAAAAGCAGTTTTCAGAAAGATGAGTTTTATAAAGGTGTTTTCAGACACAGTATTAGAAAAGAGTTTTCATATAAAGATTTCTTCTGGTATTTTGGTTTTAAAATTAAATATTTTGATATTAGTATTTCAGTTTTTCGTCCACTCACTTAGATCGTACCCCGATCTAACCCGTCACTCCCAGTTTCCTTATCTTACAGGTTTCTTGGAGACGAGCTTGGGAGGACGGATACTGTTGCAGTCACAGGGTATGGAGTCCACCAGTCCAAGGCAAAGAGTAAGAGTCCAGTTGGAGTCAGTTAGAGTCAAATAGAAGTCATGTATTAGTATTTGAGTTATGTGTTGTCATTGTAAGAAAACAAGTGTAAATAAGTATATAGTTATTAATTATGAACTTATTTTCCATACTGTTGAGTTTTGGGCTTTGGTTCCAAAAAAAAAAAATTTGATTGAGAAAAGAACAATAGTATAGTTTATAGTCAGAAGGACAAAGGCTCGGGGGAATAGTACGGCCTATTCCCTGCCGGTAGCATCTTCCAGATCGGGGATGTTACATTTCCAGAGTTATAAAACTCATCCAATTTTCAAAATTGTCCTTAAATTTTACTGTTTTCATCCATTTTTTTTCATATAGCCTGCCCTATGAGGCCAGATATAGTTATCCCCCTATCTTGATACGGCCTATGATGTGGACCATGTACAGTTAGTCCCTCATATCTGATGGAGATATCTTCATAGATATAGACTTTTCTGGATTCAGTGTATGTATGTTGTGATTGTGTATATGGAGATAGAATAAACAACACAACAAGAGTAATAAAACAGCTGCAATCAGTCACGGCGGTGCAACAACGAACCAGCGACAGGAAGTGCAGTATCGAACGAGCAACAATCTCCTTAAAACAAATCCGTCTAGAACACGAGACATATGTTTCCCAGGATGCAACGGAAATAAACGTCTGTTAATTATTGCAAAAATTGGCTGGGCCGGGCCCGTACAATTTGGTTCGGCATTCGTGTACGCAGGACGCGCGGGTGCACACGAGTCAGGCATGTTCGGATTTTGATTTGCACCCCTTTGCGTGCGCACGTAGAGAGAGCCTCTATCCTTATAACACTTACTCATCTACATATGAGCAATAATATATAAATACAATCTTCCTTTATTAGCTTTCTTATGTGGGACAAGCTTATTTCTCTTTATTTTCCAACACCAATGTGTGAACTTTGAGCAACAATTTATCATTCACTCAAGCATCATTTTAAGCATATGAATATATCATTCCGAACTACTCACGGAGGAGTATCCGAATCACTCAAAAACAACCACTAACACGAAGTGGACCATGCTTAAAATTGTACCTCAAAATATTTACTAGTGAGCATTTTCCAACAACAATTTCAACGAATCAAATTATACTATGTTATCAAACTCTGCCTCTAGCTCCGACACTGTTTGTGAAGAATATTAAAATGCAGTTATGATTCAAAATTTAAATTAGGATACGCTCATTTAAAATTTGGATAAGTGATTTCCTCTATTTAGTTAGTATTTTATTATAAATATGCAAATTTATCATTGTTTGTAATGTATGAAAAGAAATCAACAAAAAAAAAAAAAAGAGAGAGAGAGAGAACGAGAGAGCTCGTTTCATATTTTCCTCTACAAAGGATTCCAACCAAACAAAAAAAAAACATAAATAAAGAAAAATATTAAGGTGTAACCCGGCTCATTTAGATAGGTCAATTATTCTTCGGAATAATGATATGAAAATGTCACTCCTGTCTTTATTAAAATGAAAATTACTTAGAACACACGCTAACAACAACAACAACAAAAAAAAATAATGAAAAAGAGTAGATATTTGAATTATTGAGATGCTTAATATAATATAAGAAGTGATGTCATCATGGCATGGATGAGATATTGTGCATTTTGATGCGAATTGTATGGCTATAATTAAAAAAAAATGAAAATAAAATAAGAAAGTGATACATGATATATATTTTTTAAAATCGTTAGAGAATTCCGCCGTCAAACCATTCATTTCGGGCGTAAATGGAGAAGGTAAAACCTCCGGTTGTCTCAGGTTTTTACAAGAAATACACACTCTGGATTGGAACCCAGAACCTTAAGGTCCGATCATTAACCCTACACCACCAAATCATGCCCATTGGGAACAAGTTGGACATGATGCTTCGACCAATAAGACTTATTTGGAACACAAAATTTGACTAAGCATAGCATTTTAAATATAGTATTTTTTTAAGAAGAGCATTTCAATTATAGTTAAAAAATAAAATGACAATTGGTCCTTTTCTTGACCTTTTATATCAAGGTGCAATCTTAATCTTTGTAATACATTGAGACGTGGATTCGATACTGAACAGAAATTTGTACTGAGTATTTTATAAATAATATTTGAGAATTGATAATTATTGGATAATAATTTAAATTTAAATGAATATTAATCGTGTGACATTATATTCAAATTCTTAATTAAGTTCCCTGATTTGGGGACCATTATTTTTTAATTGGCTCCACATATAAAGATGCAATTCACTAATTCTTGTGTCTCCAACAACTATCATTGGCTCTTGCAAGGATTTTTTTTAAAACATTTTTTGAATTTCATAAATAAAAATCAAACGTGATTCTCACTCTATCGACAAAGAGATTTGCTTTCAATACCTTTTGTATCACTAAGGAATATTCTTCACTTAATCGATTAGTACGCAAGCAAGAAAATATAAATAAATATCTAGAAATTACATTTAAAAAAAATAAATAAAATTGATGAATATATGGGGGAAAGTTATGTAACATAAGATAAAAATCAACAAATTTCCATTAACACGTTCAATGAGCATGAGCATAGATTAAAAAGTCGAAATTCGATATTGATCAATATGATTTTTTGTAACTAAATTAATATTTAGATTATATTCAACCAAGTAATAAATATATATGATAGTTGTGTAGTTGTGTATTTAATATGATAGTTGTGTATTTAATATAGCAGTTGTGTAGTTGTGTATTTAATATGGTAGTTGTATAATGTTGATATAAAGGCCTTTTATTATAGTTCTAAACTCAAGCAAATGTTAATACACATTTTCTTCACAAATTCTCACATGGTATCAGAGCCTGAGTTACGATTTCTGGATATGTCATTGTCTCTATCTCCAAACATGTTTTATCTTCTTGTCTATATTTCCAAACAGGTCTTATATCCTTATCATTGTCTCCAAACATGTCTTATCTCATTGTTTCTGTCTCCAAACATGTCTTATCTTCTTGTCATTATCTCCAAATAGGTCTTATCTCATTGTTCATGTCTCCAAACATGTGTATCTACGCTCCGATGATCAAATAGTTGATATCTTCACCAAGTCTTTTCTTCTTGACTGTTACACAGCCCTCGTTTCCAAACTCAATCTGGTTTCCTCACTACCATCTTGAGTTTGAGGGGGCATGTTATATTATATCCAATCAAGCAATTAGTATGTATGGTAGTTGTGTATTTAATATGGTATTTGTGTAGTTGTGTATTTAATATGGTAGTTGTATAATGCCTATATAAAAGTCTCTCATTATATTCTAAATTCAAGCAAATGTTAATACACATTTTCTTCACAAATTCTCACAATCATTTTTATTGAAAATTTGATATGAATATTTTAAATGATAGAATCATATTTTCATACTTTTTAACACATGTTTTAAACTTTACATTGTTAGAGTTGGTACTCGGCGTGCCAATTTCATATATATTTTCTTGTAAATATGTGTATGAATAATACACATTTTCTTCACAAATTCTCACAATCATTTTTATTGAAAATTTGATATGAATATTTTAAATGATAGAATCATATTTTCATACTTTTTAACACATGTTTTAAACTTTACATTGTTGGAGTTGGTACTCGGCGTGCCAATTTCATATATATTTTCTTGTAAATATGTGTATGAATAATATATTGTTATGAATTAAATATGCAGTTTCGTCAATATATTTTATTTTAAATGGTAAAGACGTACAAGTCCTAAGAATGATTAAGTTATAACGTAATTGCAAAAGCGTCGCAATTGACATTGAGAAATATTATAATAGTATCATTCTTGAACTGTTCCTGGTCAAGGTTTATATTCTTGGTCCGTAAGTAAACCTAGGATACTGGTACATGTTGTATATCGAAATATTGGAATCCGATAGTTTATCTCGATGAGCCACGAGTTTGGAGAGACTCGTATAAACATGTAGGTGTTCATAGCGGATGAGCACTGAACGACTCACAGAAGATTCCTAATAGATGGTACGTTTGCGTCAATATGAATCTTTTCGATTTGAGTAGCATAGTGTTCTTTTGACTTGAGATATCACAGTGGATATATGCGTTATCCTCCACACTTTGATGGCAGTCACGTCTTCGACCTTTTTAAGTTAGACCTGTAGGGGTTTTATTGCGAAAATCCGGTAATAGTGGAAAATCAAAATTTTCCGATTTCAAAATTTTTCTTGAATCAATTAAATAAACTTATTTATTTAATTATCCAATTATCAAATTCTGAAAAATTACACAAGAGATCAAATTTCTTAGTAATTACCGAATTACCCCATAACTTTGTAAATTGATCATTTTAGTCCAAAAATTGTCAAATACAATTTTGGATGATTCTAAATTATTTCTAAAATGTTTTTCAACATATCCAATACATCAAAATCAGATTTCACACAAATCCCCAATTTTAAGCATAATGCTAAGAGCACCCCAAAATTTTTAATTAATTATAATTTGATCCATTTTGTTCAAAACATGCCAATATCAAATCCAATCAACCCAAAAATTTACATGCATCATATACACTCCATAACACATCACATATATGAAAAGCCTCAATTTTGGAATGGGTTATGAATCCTAATTTTTCAATTTCATATTGACCAATTTTACCAAATCTTTAAAATCCAACACTTTAATCCATTCATTACTTCACCAAACAAGCCTCACCACTTTGAAATAACTCTAGAACAATTCTAGGTCACCAAGGAGTGGCTCAACAACTCTAGAATGGCAACTTGATTTCCAAAGAATCAAAAGTAAGCCTTTAAAACCATTTCAAGCTTACTTACATGCATAGATCTTTCTTTCAAATTCACAACCAATTAAACACAAACTATAAGAGAGAACATCAAAGCAACACAAAATGATGTCAAGCATGTTAGAAACTATTTTCATGTTGAAGACTAAAGAAAAACTTACAAAAATAAGCTTTTTCAAAGCTTTATTGTTTAGCCTCCAAGCTTTTTCTCTCAACTTCTTTTATATTTATTTTGTGTATATTGAACTTATGAATCCTAAAATGAAACAAAAAAATTTATACATCTTACATTAGCCTTGGCCGAAATTTGGTATATGTTAAATATCTAGATATTTTCAATTTGTTTCATTAAAGCCAACCTGTCAACTTGCGTTTGAAATCATTAACACTTTAATGTAATTCAACAAGTCAACAATTGCAACTAAAGTCATTTAATAAAATATCACAACTTAGGATATTTATATTTTTAATTAATTTAATTATTTAACAATTAAATAATTAAATAATAATTAAATACAAATATATTAAATATATGTATTATATTTACATTAAATATCAAATAAATATATATTTATGATATTACTCAAATATCTCAATTTGACAATTAATTAATGTGTATTTGATAAAATCTATCATTAAATGCAAATACACAAAAATTAGGAAATGACTATTGGGTCCCTTCATATGTATTTTGCGTTTAACCTTTAAACGACTTATAAATAATCAGTATTATTTATAAATGTTGCCCTAGTGCTCTACGAGTATATTTCATTAGTGAGACTCTCTAGATTCAGGCATATCCGTCACGAAATCCAATTTCGTGTCCATAATTTACCCACCCGTAAATTATGACGACCACGGATAAACTCGCTGAATCATACAGGTCGAGGTCATGGCAAATGTATAATTCTTCTGTCACAGGTATCCGGATATATCCCAGAGATATAGATGTAAACGTCAAATCTCTATAGGGACTATCACGTCGACGTCTCTATTAGCAATCTCAAAAAGAGAACACTTAGAACTGACTTCTAAAGTGTACCACGGGCCCATGGTTTTTATCCGATTGCTAATCATAAATGGACTATTTATGCTCTGTACACAGAACTGACAGATCCTATCTCGACACACACATGATACCTTGAGGATCTATCCACACCCAACGAACAAGCGAATGTCTGATCTAAATAGATTGGTGACGTGACTGCCATCTAAGTGTGGAAGATGTCTCATGTGCCCACAGTGGTATCTCAAGTCGAAGAATCACAAATGCTACTCAACCCGAGAAGATTCTTATTGACGTTGGTGTGCCATCCATTAAGAATTTTCGGTGAGTCGTTCAGTGTCTATCCGCTATAAACACTTGCACGTCTATACGAGTCCCCAAGACTAATGGTTCATTGAGAAAGCATTGGATCCATATATTCCAGTATACGACATGTACCAGTCTCAACTGGTTTACTTTACTGACCAAGTAGTGTAAACCTTGACCAGGAACTGTCTGAGAATGACAACATCATGATAGAACTCAATGTCAGTTGCGACGCTTTTGCAACAGTACCATGACTAATCATCATAAGGTCAATTATGTCTTTACCATATAAGAAGATATATTATATTATAGAAACTGCTCATTTTATTCATAATAAAACGTTTTACAAAAGTATTTTCAAGGAAATACAAACGGGAATTGGCGCTCTTAGCACCAACCCCAACAAGGCCTTCGTATATTCATTGGTGTGAGTTGATGCTCATGATATCCAGTGATGTATTCAGAGAAGATCCATCACTCATGCGTACAAGATTTTGATGTCCACTTCATGAAATTATGATTTACCAAATCCATGGCCATGGTACACTTAGAATTGAGTTCTGAGTGTTATTGAGAAATCGCGGATCTATACATCGACGATGTTATACCTTATGTGATTTGACGATTATATCTATGTCTCTGGTATTTATCTGAATATATGTGATGGAATGATTATACGCATGCGAAGATCTTAACTTGTATGATTCAGCGAGAATATCAATGGTCATCATAATTTACGAGTGGGTGAATTATGGACATAGAATTGGATTCTGTGACAGATATACCTGAACTTAGAGAGTCTCACGTAATTAAAAATACTCGTAAAGCACTAGGGAAATTTATTATGAATAATATCGATTATTCGTAAATCGTTTAACGGTTAAAAAAAAATTACATATGCAGGGGCATTCCGTAATTTCATAAATTAATGTGTATATATATTAGATACATAATTTGATTAGATACACATTAATTAATTATCAAATATTTTTTGACACATGTTACCCATGGATGTATTTTTGTCATTTAGTGTAAATGTAAAAATACATGATATATATTTAAATTAATTAAATTGATTAGTTAAAGGTTAATTAATTAATTAATTATACACACACATAAGTATATGTCATTTTTTATGACATGTGTTTTATTTTAATGGGTACATGTGGCAATAGTTGGAAGTTAGTGGGGATAAATATTTTGTTTTGTTTTTAGAAACAAAATTCCCTAAATGTCCCTTCTCCCTTATTCACGTGGACTTGGCCAATTTTTTTGTTGGGTTGTCTATTTTGGTGGTTGAGAAAAAAGGAAAAGAAAATTCTCCCTAAAGAATCCTAAGTGAGAGAAATTTGGGGAAATTAAATCCTAGAGTAATTTATTGAAGAATTGGATTTTTAAGGCAAGTTTTCTTAATTCTTTCATTAGGAAATTATTTCCCTTTGCCTTATTTGAATACATATGATGTATTATTTGTTTTTTCACCTCTTGAATATGAGTTTTGCTTGTTGGAAGTTTGCTGGGAAGAAATTATGCATGTGTGATAATCTTTTAAGCCTTATAAGTGTTTAATAAGTGTTATTAAAGTTTAATTTGGTTAAAGAATGATGAGTTGTCATTTTAGAGTTTTTATGCCACTTTATAAAACTTAGAATTGTTCTTGTGTGTTTTTAATTGTGGTGAGACATTTGGAATCTTGGGAAGTTAGATTAAAGCTAGATTGAAAGTCAATTTTGATATAATTTGATAAATTTGATTAATTGAATTTTTTTAGGGTTTATACCTTATACTAAATTTGGGACTTTTCATTTTATAGATGTAATTGAGTATATTAAAAGTATATTAATCATTTTGATAGTGTTTTGGAAACACTTACATGTGTAAGTGCCACTTTTGGACTAAAATGAGAAAAATATAAAAGTATGCATATTTTGGTAATTTCGGTTAAGGGATATTTTAGACATTTCTAAAATTATTTTTGGGATTCAATATTAAAATAAATAGTTTATTTTAATAGTCTAAAGAAAAAAAATTAAAGCATGATGAAATGCTTTAAAAAATATTTGTCGAAAAATATTTTCTTAAAATAATTCGTCGTGTAACGAAATATATTACGTTATTAAATGTTAATAAATAATATATTTAAACTTATTTGGGTGAATTAAAAATATTTGATATTTATTAATTCGCTCGAAAAAATTTTAAAATATTTAAAAATCATTTTCGTCTTCCACCGGGCCCTTCCACTGTGCATACCCTAACAGTATTCAGAGAGGGTTTGTTAGTCTTGTGTACATGATTTTGGTGTCCACTTCATGAGATTGCGATTTACCAAATCCATGGCCATGGTGCACTCGGAAATGAGTTTTGAGTGTTATTGAGAAATCGTGGATCTATACATCGATGAGGTTATACCTTATGAGATTTGACAATTATATTTATGCCTCTGGTATTTATCTGGATACCTATGATGGAATGATTATACGTATACGAATATCTCAACTTATATGGTTCAGCGAGAATATTTGTGGTTGTCATAATTTACGAGTGGGTGAATTATGGACCCAGAATTGGATTATTTGATAGATATACATGAAATTAGAGAGTCTCACATAATTAAAAATACTCGTAGAGCACTAGGGCAATTTATTATGAATAATATCAATTATTCATAAATCATTTAACGATTAAATGAAAATTACACATGCCGGGGCATTCCA